>CM066330.1:69571759-69754259 GCA_033807585.1 Hydrophis major
GGTAAGTGTAGCCCCGGGAATATTCCAAAGTTTAATGGAACGATTATTGCAAGGAATCAAGGGCGTAGTTCCATATTTTGATGACGTGTTAATTGCAGCTCCTAGTAAAAAAATTCTGCAGAATCGTTTAAAATGTGTTCTTGAAAAATTCCAAGAAGCGGGATTGAAAGTAAAAAGGGATAAATGTCATCTGTATACCAACAGTGTTGAATTTCTAGGTTATCGCATTGATAGTCAGGGTATTCACCCTACTGAGAGCAAATTAAGGGCGATAAAAAATGCTCCCAGACCCCGTAACAAAACGGATCTCCAGGCATTTTTAGGCCTTATCAATTTCTACAATGTGTTTTTACCGCATTAGGCGACTGTGGCTGAACCGTTACACCGGTTATTAGATAAGAAAGCATTATGGGTTTGAGGTTACCGAGAGGAAAAAGCGTTTCGAAATGTTAAAGATTTACTTGCATCTGATTCTGTACTTATGCAATATAATTAAACATTACCATTGATTATAACTTGTGATGCCTCACCGTTTGGGGTGGGCGACATTCTGAGCCATGTGCTGCCTAATGGAAACGAGGCCCCCGTTGCATACTTTTCGAAGACTCTTTCCCATGCAGAACGTAACTATGGACAAATAGATAAGGAAGCTCTTGCAATTGTGTCAGCCGTAAAAAAAATTCCATTAGTATGTATATGGAAGGACATTTACAATTGTAACTGACCACAAACCTTTACTGGGGATAATTGCTGGGGACAAACCAACCCCCTATATATTGTCCTCAAGAATAACTCAATGGTCAGAGTTCCTAGCTGCTTATAATTATCGATTGTTACATCGCCCGGGGAAAGCCATTCCCCACACCGATGCACTCAGCAGAGCACCGCTTCCAGAGACTCTCGACGATCTGGCACCAATAGTATCAGCGTTACAAATCGAGACGCTCAACTCGCCCCCTATGACCACTCGAGATATCGCGAGAGAGACCAGACGAGACCACATCCTAGCTCGAGTCCTAGGCTGGGTAGAACGTGGATGGCCATTGGACCAGGTCCCAGATGACTTCGCGCCATTTAAAACAAGGCAGACTGAACTTTTTTCGCAAAAAGGCTGTGTCATCTGGGGCGATAGAGTTGTCGTTCCAGAACGACTCCAAAAGACGCTGTTACAAATTTTGCACGAAGGACATCCTGGGATCGTGAGGATGAAAGCACTCGCACGGAGCTAAGCTTGGTGGCCAGGCATGGACCGACACATCGAGCAATGGGTCAAGGCCTGCACTAAGTGCCAACAAACCAGCAATGCACTGCCAAAAGCTGCACCGACCGAATGGGAGACGCCACGCGGACCCTGGTCCAGAATCCACCTGGATTTCACAGGGCCGATTAAAGGACATACATTGCTGTTGACTGTAATTGGTTAGAAATTCATCGAATGACCAATACAACCTCCGAAGCAGTCATTAAAGTCCTTAATAGGCTCTTTGCAACTCATGGATTGCCAGACATCTTGGTGTCCGATAACGGACCACAGTTTACAGCGCTAATGTTTGAACAGTACCTTGCTGATAATGGCATCCGCCATGCGCTCACCTCGCCTGTGCATCCTGCTACCAAATGGTCCAATTTGTAAAAAAGACTTTACAAAAAGTGGACTATGATAATATTGACGAAAAAATAAACTGCATCCTACTTCTACAACACATCACTCCGCACAGCGTAACCGGCAGAACTCTCGCCGAACTTCTAATGGGGCGAAAACTCCATTCCCGCCTCGACCGATTGCACCCTGCTTACGAGCCAGAAAAGCCTGCAGGATCCAGCGGACGCTACTGTACCTTCAAGGTAGGCGACCCCGTTTATGCAAGAAATTTATCAGGCGACCCGGTTTGGATTGAAGCAACGATAATATGGCCCAAATCCTATATTGTAAGATGTGTTGATGAAAGACTGTGGAAACGACATATTGACCAATTATGGTCATGACTCATATCGGCCAGCCAACAACTCCCCTACGACCAAACTGAGGGGGGGGGAAGGAACGGAAGAAGATGACATTCCAGGGAACCTGTTCCAAGAAAGCGATGAAACAAGTGAAACTCAGGAATTGGAGCAGGAGGAAGAGTCATATGCTCCAAGGGAAATCACACCCGAATGAGAAGCTGAGCCACTGCCAAACAACAGCCTACCTCAACAGGACTGCACGCAGCCAGTCCAAAGAAAATCTGATAGACCCAAAAGACAACCATCCTATTTGAAGGACTGTATAGTCACACCATAATTGAGGAGCCAGGGGGAAGGGGTGTTATGTATGTAAATAGTTAAAATAAAAGTGAGCTTGGGGTAAAGTGCAGGGTTCTGGCCCTGCACTTCTGATTGGTTGTTAAGCGGCTTGATCGGATTGGTTGGGCTCAGGGAATCCGATTGGCCCTTAACGAAGGACTCTTATTGGTTCTGGAGCTAGCGTCTTACAGCTCCCTATTGGTTGTTTCGCATTAAGGTTGCCTATATAAGGCAGAGTTGTTGTTATTAAAGTTTTTAAGTCACTATGTAATAAAGAGCTGGAAGTTCACCAACTAAGACTGTCTCCATTCATTTAACCCATGCCTCAAACTATATCAGCTGCTAAGTCTGATTTCTTACAAGGCACAATATCTGGTGTAACATCAAAATAGTGGTCTTTGACAATCTGAACTTGTGGCCAAGAACGCAGAATGAATAATCCTGCCTCATCTGCCTTTCAAAAATTAGCTAAAACTGTTCTAAGTTGAATTTTTAAAAAGTATAATATGCATTAGACAAGAATTTAGAGACACATATTTTCTTTTTTAAAAATGCAAGCTACTTATGTCCTGACTCATTATCTTTTTACATATAGAATGTATGCACACACACAAAGGCAGAATATGTGTTTATGTAAATGCAATTTCCTAGAAATTATTCCTCCCACCTTCCTGCTCCTTGTGTGCCACACACTGTTTTTGTTTTCAAAGGCAGCACATTGTTGTCATTCATATCAAGGAAGCCAAATGCAAACACAGATGGTTTCCACCAGTGAATAAAACAGAATTTAATAGTGCACCATCTGAGGCCACAGACTTACAGACTCCAAGAGGAGAAAACCAAGATAAAAAGAATCTTTTTATTCCAGATGAATCAAAGTGTTAAGCTTAAAGCACAGCTTAGTCTGTCTGGCCCTCTGTCTGCAGTACTACAAAATTGATTCACTGTAGAAAACAGCTCTCAAACCATTTCTTTGTGTAGTTAGGAGAAAATAGCATTAAAAGCATTAAAATAGCATTAAAACTTACTAAATCAAACTTTTAAGCATCTCACCAATGAGCCATTTTTCTCTCCCCACCCCTCCAAAAAAAAATAATAATGTGGGAAAACGGAATCAGCTATATCATTCCTCCAATATTTCAAATGGATGACATAATATGGATTACTATAATATGGATGACATAAATTACAAAAGTGAAAGGTATGCCTTTTGTATCATGTCATGAAATTCAGCTCAAAGTTAATCCATCATGACTGTAATTGTTATCAAATAATAATCAGTTTCTGTAGATTTGTTACAAAGGAAAGGAGAAAATTCAGAAATGTAACAGGGTCAGTACTCCAATTCCTATTCTGGAAGAGTGGTATGTCATACTTGTTTCCATTTTTTCACATACACAATAAAAGACATGGGTCGCTTCTTTAGAAAATCCATATGTTTACAACATAGAAATACATGCTCATAGTATAATTAGTGAAAACACCACAAATCAAGTTTGTGCAATTTAATTATAGAAATCTGATTCATATTACGGCTACTCAGGCTGTCAGAAGGAATGGTTGCCCATTGTAACTAAACCAATCAGACCAAACATCTATTATTATCTTGGTTTGCATAAATTGAAAAACCATCCTACGAACCACTGTATCAAGTAGACCTATGTGAAGTGAGATTTATTTACTCCAACAAAGCAGCACAAGCCATGGAGGCACAACTGCTTGTTTTACCAAAGCAAAGAAACCACCTGAATTAATCCACTCAAGACAGCCAATGATACATATCATGGAGGCTCAGCCTGACCAGTGTTCATCATGTGCCCAGGGTCTTGCATGCTTCCTTTAGCCTTGTTCCATATTGTGAATTCTGAAGAGAAGCTGAGAAGAGCTCTAATGCAGAGTGTACAGAGGAAATGTTGTCATTCCTCTTAAAAGTGAAAGGATCATGTTGTTGCATGAAACAAGATTCAAAAGGATTTAAGGTTCAGTTCAATGAAAAGAAGCACTCTTTCAAAGTTTTTCTCAGCCCTACTGTCAGATATCACCCTTTGGAATAGTAATTCCAGGGTATGAGTGCTCAAAGGAGCTCCATTTTTTAAAAAAAATGGAGAAAAACAACAAGCTTGGAGGAATTCCAATGTTTCCCATGGATGGGAAAGAAAAAAGAAAAAAATCAAATTATTGGACCTAATTAGGAAAAATAAAGTATCCTATTTCAAACTACATCTGCAATAACTAACACTGTAATTATTTGCTGCTGTAGTTATAGGTGTGCAAAATATGGAATAAGTTAAGTTTCTCATCACATGCACTCATCTAAGTGATCTCCTTCACTAATGCTTGTCTTATGGGAATTAGAGTCCAACCAGGGGTGGGATTCCACCAATATAACAACAGGTTCGGTGATCACACACTCTGCCTTAAAAAAAAGCTCTAATATTTACCTTCTACTGTAGTCCCTGTGAATAAAACAGCTGAGGCGCAGCAAACCGCTCTGCCACATGAATCAGCTGTGCTCTAAAAAAAGGAAATAGAGCACAGGAAAGAGCAGGGACGGGCGGGTAGGCCCACATGCTCGTCACAGCAAACCGATTAGCTGCCAGCTGCTCTTTGGAGCAAGAGGTTCACCTGAACCAGTCTGAACTGGTAGAATCCCACTCCTAAGTCCAACCACTTGTGAAAGATCACAGTGATTATGACTCACTATATTATATATTATATCCAATGAGATTGGTCAGGAATACTTCACAATGCACTGAAATTAAATTTCCTAATTCTGAATTTATTTACAAGTCAATTTTATTGGGAGCCATTTGCAGAACATTTTATATTTTGAGCATTAATGCCAGACACTAAATTATTTCAACTAAAGCTAATCTGGGCACACAATACTGCCAATGTACAGGAATATTCTGGCATTCAGAAATTTGATTGACATTACATATCCTTAATTCACATCAGAGAGAGACAGAGAGACAAGAGGGAGAGGGGGAGAGAGAGAGAGAGAGAGAGAGAGAAATGCACAAAGGGAAGAAGGGAGAGAGATATTTGTGTAGTCAATAAGGCACCAACAGGAAACCTAGTCCCACCTTAGGCACAAAGCCAGTTGGGTGATCTTGGGTTAATTAGTCCCTCTCACTCTTAGAAAGAAGCAATAGCAAATGATTCTGAAAATCTTGCCCGGATAAATGAAGGACTTAGTCCAGAAAGGGAGAGATAGAAAGAGAGGTAATAACATGATAATGAAATCTTGAATGATACAGAATCTGTACTTCATAGTGGTAGATGAAAAAAACACTTAGTGGTTATCAAAATTATAGCTAAAATAAGCCTAATAACACATGGTTCTTCCATGGAAAAAGCAATGAATCAAAATTTTATAAAAATAGCATACATTGTCAAAAGTATTTTTCTACCGAACGAATAATAATACATACTATTCATACATACTATTCATACATACTCATCTAACCACACCATTTCGTGGTAAGTAATGCTGTACAAAGAAGTAATAAACAATAAGCTAAATAGATTAAATGATAGATTATTCATTTTATTTCTCCATGCCTTTCTATCCAAGCAAACAACCCTTGCTTCAACCGTTCTATTTACCAGCTTCATACATTCTTTTTCTTCTTTAAACTTCTCAACTTTCACATTGGAGGATGCCATCAACTCCAACTAGCTGTGGTTTCTCTGTCTTCTATTTATCACAATCCTTTCATTTCTCCATCATATGGTTATTTGGAAGTTCTGTCATCATTCTTTCTCTTCATATAACTAAACAATCTGAGCATACTCATTTCACTGTCTGATCATCATTAATATTCCTTAAATACTTATTTATTCCTTGTTACTTAATAGTTTAGAATGCTTAGTAACTAAGCATTCCATAAACTAAACTATAAAGTAACACAGCTATTCCAGAAGCAAACAAATTTCAATGCTTCTTAACATGCACCTGCAGCCTTACAATTTTCAATATTCTCACAGCATTTAGAACTTCCTTCATTTATTTTTGTTTTTAAACATTTTTTGTTATTTGTTATCATTCCACCCAGCAATGTACTACTATTGTTCTCTAATAAAATACTGCTTTCAGAGATATTTCAGTTTCATCCAAAATTATTTCACCACTTTTATTCCTGATTCCATTCACTCTACTGGAGGCCTCTTATTTAGTTCTTTCACAAATTTTCCTTCTACCAATATTGCTCTGCATTTTCACTGCTGCTTTAAATTTTGGTTCTGGTTTGACTATATTCTTTGGAAGTACATTTTTCTTCCTATACACATAGTGCAATATATTTCCTTGTCATTTTTGCACTCATCATTTTTCTATCTATGTTTTTTTCTTCTCATTCATAGTCTTCTCCACCTCTTCGAGAAGACTGTTGTGACAGCCTGTAACTTTTCTTTTATTCTTTTCCAAGTAACTTCTACATGCTCTTTCCTTATGTCTGCTTACACTTATTGCATTGTGATATTAATCTATTTTCCTTTGTTCCTTGCAGATTTACACTTTCTCTTTTTGCAGTCTGATTTTATTCTAGATTCTTTAACATCTTTTCTTCTCTTAGATGTCAGATTTGTGCAAACATTATTCTGTTAGAACCTCTCATCTTTGTATCTATTAGTCTTTTATCATAAACTAAAATATACCATGATTTTCAAAGCATTCCTTTTTCATGTGTAGGTTATCAACAGGCTTAACCATGCATTCCAAGGACACTTTTTCTTAAGCCAATACACACCAAATCAGCATATATTCATTATTGGGTGTCAAAACCATTCAAATTCATTCAGAATGTTGTACATTTCTCCTCCCCTTCCCCATCCATTCATCCTTGGATTTTTTCCCCATTTTTCATAATAACAATTCCCTGGGATGTAACATCAAAGTGTCAGCAACCTATGGGTTCTACCTTCACTCTCATCCACAATAATTATAGCCATTGATATTTTCTGACACATCTTTTAACACTTTTATTCATTGCTAAGCCTCTACCTTCACTTCTTTGCTTGCATTTATTAAGTTCTATTGCACCTCTTCTTTTTGTTTGTTTCACAGACAACATTTTTTTTTTTAAATCAGTAATTTATTGCTGCCTACCATCTTCTGGGCATTGATAAAATTGAGGCTTTCAAATATATACCTTCTAATAAGACAGAAAAGGTATGTGCTAGATTATCAATCATAATGATACCCATGCCATAAATATTAGGGAATATCAGTCATTTTGGCTACAACTGCAATGAAACTCCAGCCTTACTAAATCTATCCTACACAAGCTACTATCTTTATTCTAGATACCACCTTGGAAACCAGCATATTGATGCTCGCAATTCTCCAAGTAGGAGATATATGGAAGATATTGATATACATCCAGAATGTAGCACTACTCATTCCATGTAATAAATCTTTTAGAAATCTCTAAAAGCGCCCACAAGTTACTGCAAAGTTTCATTGCAAACCTGACTGCAGATACCCCTTTTGCTTTCAGAAATAAAATCAGACAATTTGATGAAAGGCAGAATTGAAAGACAGCAATTAAGATTATTTCACAGAACTGCTTGATTGAATGCAACCTATGCTTTGAATCTTGGATTCCTCTAGAAAAACAATTTGCAGTTTAAAAGTCGAAGAAAAAAATTACTACAGCGGGTTCTGTTTTTAATAAAAGACAATGTTCAAAGGAAAGAAGAACAGCAGGATCTGAAATCCTAGTAGAATATACAACATTTTCTCGAGATGTTAAAAGAAGCATATTTTCATATACGTGGGGAATGTTACTTCATTTACTGAAAACACATTCATATAATTAATTGCACTTATAACATCCTAGTTGACTGTGATGCTGACAAGATCTACATAAACAAAATGAATATGTTATGAAAACCAATACATACTAAACATTTCAATTATTTTCCTTCCGCACAATCATAATTCATTCTCTCTCTCTCTCTCTCTCTCCATATTTTCCAGTGCTTTTAAAGTTGTAACAACATTTCGGCAGAATCTCATCTGCCATCATCAGACTTCTGTATAGTGTTCATCTGTGAGTCAGACTTTTACAGTGGTTTCAGATTTAAATTTGGGGCAGCCTATTGCTGTGCCAGAATGGTTTTTTCTTCATCCTGATTGGTTGGGAGTCTTGGTCTGTGTTTATTGGTCATGGAGTTTGCTGTGTTCTGCTTGATTGGTGTTTCTAATATCTTCTGTCTATTTTTTGGCTCTTTTTGTATCTTGATTGGCTGGCAACATTGTGTTACTTTATTGGAGGCCTTTAGTGCAGCTTGGCTCTGGGTAAAGCTGCACTAAAGGCCTCCAATAAAGTAACACAATGTTGCCAGCCAATCAAGATACAAAAAGAGCCAAAAAAACAGACAGAAGATATTGGAAGCAGAACACAGCAAACTCCAAGACCAATAAACACAGACCAAGACTCTCAACCAATCAGGATGAAGAAAAAACCATTCTGGCACAACAATAGGCTGCCCCAAATTTAAATCTGAAACCACTGTAAAAGTCTGACTCACAGATGAACACTATACAGAAGCCTGATGATGGCAGATGAGAAACGTTGCTACAACTGCCGAAACGTTGCTACAACTTTAAAAGCACACAGTCTGATTGTTAAATTGACATTTTACTATGAATGATGCTTTTTATACCAATTATGTAATTATGTACATTACTTACATTTGTATTTAATGCACAACTGGAATTAATGGATATCCCTTCTTCTCAATGGTTCATTAAATCAGAATGTTACTGTTTTGCTTCTTTTTAAAAAAAAAAAAAAAATCCAGTCGCCAGGTCCTCTCTTCAGTTACTGCAACAGCCTAGATAATGATCTCATCTTATAACTACTTGCCCAGAATTTGCAACTATCATTGGAAACTTCTACTGTCATGATTCAGCCTGGCATATTTCCAAATCTAAAATCTTCCTTTATTCTAGAATTGGCATCACTTAGCCAGTATAGATACTTTATTGCAGAGAAGAATGAAGCCAACTACAAGAACAACAACAAAAAAACCTCCTTGTTGCAACAAGAGCAATCATGGCCTATATATCTGCTGCAGGGATTAAATGTGAAGCTTTTTCTTCCTGTCTTTTCAAGTTATTTGTTCTTTGGCTGTTGTCTTCAAGGTCATTAAAAAAAACTCGACATTTGTTGACATCATGATCATTACCAGCCTGAGAAGTTTTGGACCCATCATACCAGCTTTTATTTCTAATATCCGTGCACCCAGGATTTCAACATTGTTAGGAAGGCTGCAGTTATAAAATCACTTCCTAGACTGAGGTCAAAACAATACTTCCTTTATTATGCTTCATTAGGCATCATAATTGCGGGTTTTAAAAAAGACTATTCCTGAAATGAAAGCTTTGTTTTCTATTCTTGTAGTTTTATTTTGCTTTATTGCTTTATTTATTTTTTGTCCCACGAGTGGGATGATTAATAAATATATTGGTTAACTAGATAAAATAAATAATTATTTGTAAACAGCCAGTTAACAAACTAAAATCACTTGTTATAAACGCAAAGCACAGATTAAGTTCTGAAAAAAGAAGCATCTCTTTTCTTGGGGAGAAAAAAATAGCATTTTCTTTCCATTCCCATATTGGCATTTTAATTTTATCATATTATTGCATAAATTTATAATATTTCTAAAGTCTATCATTATAAATACGAAAAGATTTTCCTCTAAAATTATTTAAAAATTTACTTACCAGGTGTGAAATTGTACTGTGCAGAAAAGCCTACAGATTCAAGTTCACCATCAGCAAAAAATTTAATCCACAAGAATCTGCCACTGGACTTTATTTTAGGAGGATTTTGCTGTCCACAGAAACGACCAATTATTGGAGAAAATCCAAAAGGTCCATCTCGCACTTCAATATGATCAAATTTACACTCCCAAGAAGGCTCTATGGAATATTTATCATCAAAGTGCAACTCAATACATTGTCTTGGGGCAGCTGAAAAATAAAACAAAGATTTTTCAAAATTTTATGCACTAAAATATATTTGCTTCCACAGTATTTTATTGAGGTTTTATTCAGGCAAAGTAACTTACTCTACTCAGAGCTTTTTTTACTAAGCATAAACAGAATGCATTTCAATAATAATATTGTTATGGATTCAGGCATGGGTAGAATGAATGGAGACAGTCTTAGTTGGTGAACTTTCAGCTCTTTATTGCATAGTGACTTCTAACTTGTATAACAACAACTCTGCCTTACATAGGCAATTCTAATGTGAAATAACCAATAGGGAGCTGTAAAACGCTAGGTCCAGAACCAATAAGAGTCCTTTGTTAAGGGCCAATCAGATTCTCAGAACCCAACCAATCCGATCTAGCTGCTTAACACCCAATCAGAAGTGCAGGGCCAGAACCCTGCACTTTACCCCAAGCTTGCCTTTATTCAACTATTTACATACATAACACCCCTTCCCCCTGGCTCCACAATTAATTTGTGACTATGTAGTCCTTTAAATAGGATGGTTGTCTCTTGGGTCTGTCAGATATTCTTTGGACTGGCTGCGTGCAGTCCTGTTGAGGTAGGGTGTTGTTTTGTAGTGGCTTGGCTTCTCGTTCTGGTGTGATTTCCCTTAGAGCGTACGATTCTTCTTCCTGCTCCATTTCCTGGGTTTCACTTGATTCATCGCTTTCCTGGAACAGGTTTCCTGGCATGTCTTCTTCTTCTCTTCCTTCCCCCCCCCCCTCAGTTTGGTCGTTGGGAAGTTGTTGGCTGGCCGTTAGGAGTCGTGACCGTAATTGGTCAATATGTCTTTTCCATAGTCTCTCATCAATACATTTTACAATATAGGATCTGGGCCCAGTCTCGCGTATTACCGTTGCTTCAATCCAAACTGGGTCGCCCGATAAATTTCTTGCATAAACGGGGTCGCCTACCTTGAAGGTACGGTAGTGTCTGCTGGATCCTGGAGGCTTCTCTGGCTCGTAAGCAGGGTGCAGTCGGTCGAGGCGGGAACGGAGTTTTCGCCCCATGAGAAGTTCTGCGGGAGTTCTGCCGGTTTCGCTGTGCGGAGTGATGTGTTGTAGAAGTAGAATGCGGTTTATTTTTTCGTCAAGATTGTCATAGTCCACCTTTTGTAAAGTCTTTTTTACAAATTGTACCATGCGTTCTGCTTGGCCGTTGGTAGCAGGATACGCCGGCGAGGTGAGCGCATGGCGGATGCCGTTATCAGCAAGGTACTGTTCAAACATTAGCGCTGTAAACTGTGGTCCGTTATCGGACACCAGGACGTCCGGCAATCCATGAGTTGCAAAGAGTCTATTGAGGACTTTAATGACTGCCTCGAAGGTTGTATTGGCCATTCGATGAATTTCTAATCAATTAGAGTATGCATCGACAGTCAACAGCAATGTCTGTCCTTTGATCGGCCCTGCGAAATCCAGGTGGATTCTGGACCAGGGTCTACGTGGCGTCTCCCATTCGGTCGGTGCAGCTTTTGGCGGTGCGTTGCTGGTTTGTTGGCACTTGGTGCAGGCCTTGACCCATTGCTCGATGTGTCGGTCCATGCCTGGCCACCAAGCGTAGCTCCGTGCGAGTGCCTTCATTCACACGATCCCGGGATGTCCATCGTGCAATATTTGTAACAGCGTCTTTTGGAGTCGTTCTGGGACAACGACTCTATCGCCCCAGATGATGCAGCCTTTTTGTGAAAAAAGTTCAGTCTGTCTTGTTTTAAATGGCGCGAAGTCATCTGGGATCTGGTCCAATGGCCATCCACGCTTTACCCAGCCTAGGACTCGAGCTAGGGTGTGGTCTCGTCTGGTCTCTCTCGCGATATCTCGAGCGGTCATAGGAGGCGAGTTGAGCGTCTCGATTTGTAACGCCGATACTGTTGGTGCCGGATCGTCGAGGGTCTCTGGTAGTGGTGCTCTGCTGAGTGCGTCGCCGTGGGGAATGGCTTTCCCCGGTCGATGTAACAATCGATAATTAAAAGCAGCTAGGAACTCTGACCATCGAGTCATTCTTGGGGACAATATATAGGGGGTTTGTTTGTCCCCAGCAATTATCCCCAGTAAAGGTTTGTGGTCAGTTACAATTGTAAATGTCCTTCCATATACATACTCATGGAATTTTTTTACGGCTGACACAATTGCAAGAGCCTCCTTGTCTATTTGTCCATAGTTACATTCTGCCTGGGAGAGAGTCTTCGAAAAGTATGCAACGGGAGCCTCATTTTCATTAGGCAGCACATGGCTCAAAATAGCACCCACCCCAAACGAACGGTGAGGCATCACAAATTATAACCAATGGTAATGTTTCATTATATTGCATAAGTACAGAATCAGATGTAAGTTAATCTTTTACATTTCGAAACGCTTTTTCTTCTCGGTAACCCCAAACCCACAATGCTTTCTTATCTAATAACCGGTGTAATGGTTCAGCCACAGTCGCCTTATGCGGTAAAAACACATTGTAGAAATTGATAAGGCCTAAAAATGCTTGAAGATCAGTTTTGTTACGAGGTCTGGGAGCATTTTTAATCACCCTTAATTTACTCTCAGTTGGGTGAATACCCTGACTATCAATGCGATAACCTAGAAATTCAACACTGTCGGTATACAGATGACATTTATCCCTTTTTACTTTCAATCCCGCTTCTTGGAATTTTTTAAGCACACATTTTAAACGATTCTGCAGAATTTTTTTACTAGGGGCTGCAATCAATACGTCATCAAAATACGGAACCACGCCCTTGATTCCCTGCAACAATCGTTCCATTTAACTTTGGAATATTCCCGGGGCTATACTTACCCCGAATTGCAATCGGGTACATTTAAAAGCACCTCTGTGTGTGACTATCGTTTGAGCTTGGGCTGTTTTATCGTCCACGGGCAATTGTTGATAGGCTTGAGCTAAATCTAACTTAGCAAAAACCTTTCCACCTCCCAGAGAATGAAGGAGGTGCTGCACCACCGGCACTGGATACGCGTTCTGCTGGAGGGCGTGGTTTAGAGTGGCCCGGTAGTCCCCACAGATTCGGATTGACCCATCTGGTTTAATGGGGGTTACAATAGGAGTTTCCCATGGGGAATGATCAATGGGTTGCAGTACCCCTTGTTTAATTAGTTTGTCAAGTTGTTCATCTATCTTGGCCTTAAGGGCGAACGGAACTCGACGGGGCTTTAAACGGATTGGGGCGACCTTAGGGTCGAGGCTGAACGAAATTGGGGTCCCCTTATACTCGCCCAGATGATCTGCGAAGACATCACTGAATTCAGACATAAGATCCTCCTCCCACTCGCAATCACCGACTCGGTTCACGCCGGCTACTTCGATGCCGAGTGGCGCAAACCATTGGAGGCCCAACAAACTAGGCCTGTCCTATCGATAATCGTTAGAGGTAAGTATGCCGTATGCTTTTTAAATGAGACGTGGACTCGACAAGACCCGACCACAGGGATCCGATTCCCTTGGTAATCTTTAAGGATAAGGCGTTGCATTCGAAGGTCTTGGCATTGGATGGTAGGAATGAGCTGCTTTAATGTCTTCCACGACACCATCGAGAGGGACAATCCCGAATCGACCTCCATGTGGCAGGGTTGGTTCTCTATGGCTACTGTAACTCGAATCTTCTTAGCGTCCAGGGCCGAGGCGTGACCTATAGTGATAGTATGGTGAGCCTCTTCTTTCTGCAACGCTCGATATTTGTAGGAGTGGTTTGCTGGGTCTCACCTTACAGGACGGTTTCCTGCCGATTGGCGAAAGTTGGTTCCCTTTGAGGCCGGGCTTGGTCCCGGTAAACTGCGACAGACTCGACCGATGTGGCCTCGTTTCCCGCACTCATGGCAGAGTGCGTCGCAGAATTTGCAATCTGCCCTGGGATGGTTTGCCCCGCAGCCAGCGCAAGGGCATGAGGTTTTAGGATGAGGGTCCCGGTCAGACCGCAGTCGATGGACCCCTTCTTCGTCGCTGTCTGACGATGAAGAGAGGTCCTCGTAGTGCGTTGTCACCAACTGCCCTTCTGAGCTGGGTGAGATGTCGCCTGTCGGTGGGTTTGTTGGGTTTCGGCTTCGCCGTAGTTGCGCCGCAGACTTTTTGGTCGCTTCAGCGGCAGTGGCTTCGGCGATGGCGTCAACAAGGCCGATGTCGCCCTTCGCCGTCAGCTTGCTCTGCACGCTTAGCGCATCTAATCCCAGAATTAGGCGGTCTCTCAATGCTTCATCTAAGTCTGCAAACCCGCAAAGGCCTCCTAAGTGTCGGAGGTCTGCCACGAAGTCAGCCACACTCTCTCCTTTTCGTTGGCTTCATTGATAGAACTCGTGGCGTCTCACGAGTGTGGGTACGGTTGGCGCGTAATGGTCTCTCAGGAGAGGTTCGAGGTCGTCCCAGCTTATTGCTTTCACTTCTAGAGGCTTCTCGAATGCTTTTTCCATTTTAAAGACAGCCGGGCCACAGTACGTCAGGAACAGCGCCCGCTTCTTGGCTGGTGTGGCGTCCTTCAGGTTGTTCGTTTCGAGGAACATCTGAAAGCGATCCATGTAGGATTCCCAATCCTCTTGGTTTGGATCGAACAGAGCGGCTTCCGTTGGTGGCGCCGTTTTGACACGTGCTCTGTTTTTCTTCCAAGTTCCTTAAGATCAGATGTCTCCAAATCCCACCCTCGTCGCCAGTGTTATGGATTCAGGCATGGGTAGAATGAATGGAGACAGTCTTAGTTGGTGAACTTTCAGCTCTTTATTGCATAGTGACTTCTAACTTGTATAACAACAACTCTGCCTTATATAGGTAATTCTAATGTGAAATAACCAATAGGGAGCTGTAAAACGCTAGCTCCAGAACCAATAAGAGTCCTTCGTTAAGGGCCAATCAGATTCTCAGAACCCAACCAATCCTATCTAGCCGCTTAACACCCAATCAGAAGTGCAGAGCCAGAACCCTTCACTTTACCCCAAGCTTGCCTTTATTCAACTATTTACATACATAACAAATATCAGTTGGCTTTCCTACTAAACTTACTTCCTTTTTTAAATTGTTGGATTCTGCATTGTAGGACAAGTAAAATTGGTAACTATATAGCCTACTTGCTAAAAAAAATGTACATATGTATCTAAGTCTTCCTTTGCTTCTTCTTTTCCTGCAATTATTATTTTTTCTTTGAAGAGATTTAAAGAAAGCAAAGAAAATGTATGTTTATTTGAAGAGCTGTAGTGGTGCAGTGATTAAACTACAATATTACAGGCTGTCCACTGCCAGGAATTCGATTCTGGCTGGTTCAAGGTCAGCAAAATGAGGATCCAGATTGTTGGGGGCAATACGCTTACTCTGTAAACGGCTCAGAGCGTGCTGTAAAGGTCCGTGAAGTGGTATATAAGTCGAAGTGATATTGCTAGTGTTATTTGTAATGGCTGGCCTAAGTAGTAGCTACATTCAGTAACATCTATGTAATAAACTACGTTGTATCAGTAGAGTCCTACAGTGACAAATTTGTGAACCTTTCAGACCTATCTTTAGTCTTGCTGTCCTGTGATCTTCAGTGTGATCTTGATCCTCATTTAAGTCTCATTCATTCATACATAAGATATTCCAGTTAAACAAAGACGCAAAACTATCTATTATTTGTTTTCACTAAAACTATCTATTATTATTTGTTTTCACTAAATATCAAATGGTTCTAAAAGATTCATAAACTCTGCTCCTTCCAATCCAGCATCAGGACTGCTACCTCTGCCTTTGTGCAAGGAGGGACAGGAGGAGCACTGCCAGAGCCCTGCAAAATGACCTCCAGTGGGCCACAAATGTGCTTGTGGCTGCTCAAATGGTCAGAAACAGACTCCATGAGGGTGGTATGATGGGGGTTGTGCTTACAGCCCAATACCGTGCAGGATGTTTGGCATTTGCTAGAGAACACCAAGATTGGCAAATTCACCACTGGCACCTGTGCTCTTCACAGATGACAGCAGGTTCACACTGAGCACATGTGACAGACATGACAGGGTCTGGAGACACCATGGAAAACATTCTGCTGCCTGCAACATCCTCCAGCATGACCGGTTTGGCACTGGGTCATTAAAAGTGTAGGGTAGCATTTCTTTAGGGGGCCGCACAGCTCTCCATGTGCTCGCCAGGGGTAGCCTGACTGCCATTAGGTACCGAGACGAGATCCTCAGACCCCTTGTGAAACCATATGCTGGTGCGGTTGGCCCTGGGTACCTCCTAATGCAAGACAGTGCTAGACCTCATGTGGCTGGAGTGTGTCAGCAGTTCCTGCAAGACAAAGGCATTGATGCCTGCCTGTTCCCCAGACCTGAATCCAATTGAGCACATCTGGGAGATCATGTCTCATTCCATCCATCAACGCCACATTGTACCACAGATTGTCCAGGAGTTGGGAGATGCTTTAGTCCAGGTGTGGGAGGAGATCCCTCAGGAGACCATCCGCCACCTCCTCAGGAGCATGCCCAGGTGTTGTAGGGAGGTCATACAGGCATACAGGGTTGCTAAATTTGATTTCCATTGATAATTTTTGTGTGATATCTTTTGTCAGCATGTTCAACTATGTAATGAACAAAGTATTTAATAAAAAATATTTCATTCATTCAGATCTAGGATGTCTTATTTTTGTGTTCCCTTTATTTTTTTGAGCAGTGTATTTCCACCATAGTGCAACACTGTTTTGTCAAACTCTGCTGAAATTTCCCAACTTACAAAATGTTCAGCATATTTTCTGATCCATTAAATAGCATAGGAATTGAAATCCTATTCTATGATGGTAAAGCAGCGGTAATGTTGGAAAAAATACTGGCTTTTTAGCTTTTTTAAAAAAAATGTAGCCCAAATATAGCTGTTTAGTGAGCTTGCTTTCACAAATTTGCATGCTTTCATGTTAACCAAATGGAAACATTAAAAGTGATTAAAGAGATGTTAACTTGGTAACATTGTGCACTATTTCTGCTGAAGACTTATAGAGAATTCTTTCCTTTATCTAAAGCTCAATATGAAAAGCAACATCTATTTTTGAACTGTCTGCATCCTATTCCTACATACAGGTTACACCTGTCACTTGTCAAATGCAGGAGCCAAAACCAGATTACATTCTTTATGATCTGGCTTTTTCAATCTATTTGGAAATGAAAAACAAAGCAAATGCACTGACATTTTGAGTCACTATGAATCACGCATATGTGCTGCATTAACAATGGAAGAATTTTCATACAATGGAAGACATCCATATATGGAAATGCCATTTTGTTCTCCTCATTGTCCTGCTTCCCTCTGTGACCCATTTGTTCTTGGGAATAAGGAAACCCTCTAGAACAGGGGTCTCCAACCTTAGCAACTTTAAGACTTGTGGACTTCAACTCCCAGAATTCCTCAGCCAGCAAAGATGAGTTGAAGTCCACAAGTCTTAAAATTGCCAAGGTTGGAGACCCCCGCTCTAGAACAGCAAGGTACAATAGGTGTCATTGGGAATCACAGCAGGATGCGGAAGCGTCATACTAGTTTCATGTCAGCTTAAGCATTCTGGAAGAATTTAAGTATTATTAAGGAAGAACTTCAGCCAATGGAAACAAGGTTTGCGTTTTATACTTCAAGTTAAAAATGCATTTTAATTTCCAGGATTATATCTCTGACAGATAAACCAAAGCAGACATACTGCACATGTTAGTGTTCATTGAATAGGCATGCACAGAGCTGCATTCTAGAGACGTTAACTATCAAAGTATTTCAACTTTCAGGTGTAGAAAATGTGTTCAATTAAAAACAGGACTTCTGGGTAAAAAACAGACTAAATTATTGTGAAATACTAAGAATCTTCCATGCTCTTGGTCAAGGTATAGGTTCACACCAAATTAAAAGCAAGAAATAAATAATAGTAGATTTATTCTAAAAAGCTTTTTCTTCATCACTCAAATCAAGAGTTTAAAAAAAAAAACACAAAAAAGATTTTTATTTTAATGATGACGATTCTTCTTTTTATGCAAAATAATACTAGGCTGAAAATAATTATGTGATGATTAATACAAATCTTCAGTCATTAGTTGATTGCAGCAAGTTGGAGTTCAATGCAGTTTAGAGATTATGCTGATTTTGCAGTACAGGTATAGTAAACAATCCCAAGAAATCTTGCTAAGTTTTACTCCCTGACCTTTCCTAACCATCATCTCTAGTTCTCCAAGAGCTATTTTACCACCCTGAAGGAGAATCACTGCAGATATTTGCACACATCTGTAACATGGGCCAATACATACACACACCTACAAATGTTTATCTATTCATATTTATTTATTCATTCATTCCACCGGCCCATATTGCAAGTATAATCTCAGAAAAAAGTATGTGATCATTTCTTCTTTCTTTATCTCTCTAGCAATAGTAAAAGCAAATAGGCAAGAAAATGTTGCAAACTACACTGGTTGTGTGATACAGTTGTTCTGCAATGAGCTTTTACTACTTGAACTCTTAGCAATCTTTTTAATTTAGGTTCTAATTACCTTTCTTCAAAGAGTCCTAATAACACGGAAAAGATTGCTTAATGCCTGCATGTCTTGTCATCTTTTTCATCTAATTATCTTATAGAAGTGCTGCCTTGAGGTTTTACATCTGCTTAAAAAGACTTGGGGTTCTAACAAGAAACAGAGGAATAGATGCAATGAAAAAGGCCCATACAATTAAGGCTTTAATTTTTACCAGCCTGTAATTTCATGTAGCTGACAGCTGAAGCTAAGTAAAAAAAAATGAATAAATCTATCTCATTTTAACAGAATGTCTGGAAATGAAAGATTGATCTAAATATCTTTCCTACATAACTGGGAGCCAGAATCACACAAATGGATTGGAATGTATAATGTTATTATAACAATACTGCTATGTATAGATATGATTGAGAACTAAACAATAAATCATCACCAATATTTCAGCTAGGACATTTTAAATTATTTTTTATGCATTACTTTTAAAATTCTACATTTATTACTTTGTTAGTAACTCAAGCTGGAAAACATACTTAATACTCCTTTCTTATCCTATTTTCCCCACAACTCAGGTGTGAGTAACTAGCCCAGTCACCCAGCCAGCTTTCTGGCTAAGGTAGAACTTGAACTCACAGCCTCAGAGCAGACAATTAGTATATTTGCTACAAAGGGCTAAAGTTCTTTGGCTGAAATTGTTCAAGCCCAGCTACAGAAATAAAGAAGAGAATCAATACTATAAAAAGGTGGCTCCCAACCCTTTGTAAAAAATGTAATTTATGAATTACAACCATTGTGAAGAGGATTTGTCCCATATACTTTGGAACAACTTCATGTCTTTTTCAAATAGTCAAGATATCTACTACCTAAAGAAATTCAGAACCTCTGCTAAATAAAAATAAAAATAAGTACATCTTCAAAGTTATTATATAGATAATGTAACAGATAATACTCTACAGATATAGACCTAAACTTACACCCATTATTCGAAGTTACAAGTTAACAGCCGTAGTGGCACAGTGGTTAGAATACAATATTGCAAACTAACGCACTGCTGATTGCCAAAAGTTCAAGTCTCACCAGGTTCAAGGTTGATTCAGCGTTTCATCCTTCCAAGGTGGGTAAAATGAAGACCCAGATTGTTGGGGGCAATAGGCTGACTCTGTAAATCACTTAAAAAGGGCTGTAACCCACTGTGAAATGTTACATAAGTCTAATTGCTATTACTATGCTACAATGCCACGCTGAAAAAATGACTTATGGCTGGTTTTCACACTTACGACTGTTGCAGTATCCCTACAATCACATGCTCAAAATTTGGGTGCTTGGTAACTAGCATGTATTTATGACAGTTGCAATGTCCCGGGGTCATGTGATCACATTTATAATCTTCTCAGTTGGCTTCTGACAAGCAAAGTCAATGGGGAATACCAGATTTGCTTAACAACCACACTTAGCAACTGCAGTGATTCACTGAACCGTGGCAAAAAAAGACATAAAATGGGGCATGACTCACTTAACAACTGTCTTGTTAGCAATAAAATTTTGGGCTGAAATTTTGGGCTCAGGGACTACCTGTAATAATTTTCAAATATACCAGTATTATTATTTTTAAATGTAATTGAACAACAGGAGCCAAAATAATATTTGTTTCAAATAAGGTTTATTTCTCCCTTTATACGTGAGAGGAGTGAAGGAGTATTATCATTTAAGTTGATAATTTTATATATCTGCATTTAGATTAACAAAATTCCATCATAAAGTAAAAGAATAAAAACATGATTTTCTGCTAATTATATATAGCTTCCAATCTACTAGGATCCTCTATATTGCAATGGAATTGATATAAGGAATTTAAAGGAAAATTAATGCTACATATCACATTTTAAAAAATACTTTAAATGTTTTTAGCAACCCTGAAACTATGTAAGGTGAATATCATACAAATATATTTCTTACAAAGAATGATTTGGCTGCAACTTCCTATTGATACACTTTGTGACTGACCTGGATTTGCTGCCAACAATTCTGAAATATTGCCAAAAGTCTAACCATATTATGAAACATCCCATTATGTCCCTCTCCAAAAATGAACATTTATATATTCTTACTAGATAGATTAAGCTCTTGTTTTTGAAATGGTTAAGTGAAATAATATTTGCCAAAGGTAGAACAATGAAAAAAAAAAAGAGAGAGAAAGGAATGTCTTAGATTACCTTCTATAATATAGACACATTCTCTGTCAGGAGGATATTTGTTGGGATAATTCGGGGAAGTGAAAATACCTCCTTCTGTGTATTTTGTCCACACTCCACACTGAACTGTCTTTTGTCCTTCTGAACTGCTTTGCTTTTCTGGAAAAGGGGAAAAAGGACAATGAGATCATGTTTTGGTTTAAATACATAATGTGCAATCATTTGCTTTCACCTGTAGCCTGCTATAATTTCCTAATATAATTTCCTGATAGGACAGTCAAAATTATACTGACTACCAGAAAGGGCACTTCAAAGGAAAATGGGGTACTTGGTGCTCTTTGAGCTTGGTTGTTTTCTTAAAGATGTTTTATTATGAAACTAGGTAACATCATTGGTACTCGCACAGTGCCTATACCACTGATGATGTTACCCAGTTTGGCAATGAAATGTCTCAAGAAAGCCACCAAGCTCAGACTCCACAGTTTAACAAGGACTCCACAGTTTAACAAATATTTTCTTCTATCAGCTAAATACAAGATATCAAACAGAATTTTAAAACAATAATAACAATGGCAGAATCTACAAGAACAGAACACAGCTATATTGTTATAGCCTCATTTTTTCTACCTGAAAATAACATAGTCTGCATGTGTAACAGGTGTAAAGTTATGGTATTTTTAGAAGAAATAATTACTGATTATGGAGATTCTCACATAAAATGAAATATCAAAATTTCATCATACTCCAGAAACTCCATTGCATTGTATGTTAAAAGGAGGAATTGCATGGTAAATAAAAATATATCTCTACCTTTATAGAATCCCACCACCACCACCAAAATGGCATGGCAACACAACTGAAAGGATCTGATCTGATTACCAACCATCCAATCAGGGAGAGCTATGGATAACATTTTCCAAAATCAAATTAGAGAATGTTGTAATGATAATGAGAAGATTTAATCACAATGTTATCTTGTAAGATTCAATTGCTTCATATGGATTTGCAGGAAATTCCTGTTTGGTTTTGGTTACAAGATTTTATAAAAAGAAGAAAATAATTGGATTTCTTTGATTTGATGTAATTTGATTTAAGCAATAGGAAAAAGTAATATGAAAACAGTAATAAGAAAGGATTTATTGGAGGAGGCAACCATATAATGGTAGAGTATTTGACTTAAGAAATATAAAGACAAGTAAAAAAATATTCCTTGGGCTGCAAGTAAAGGTGATTTGAATAAATTCAAAACAATGATAAGACTGTTCGTGCATGAAAAAATAATAGAATAAAAGTTTGATATTAATGGAGGTTTCTGAAAAAGGAAATATTAAATATGCAATCATAAAAAATTTCCAATTAGAGAAGAAAAGGGAAAATAAAGGAAGCCCATGCAGCTGCACAAAAAGCTCATAAGCAATCAAAAAAAATGAGAAAGGGACAGGAAAGACTAATTATGAAAGAAGGGCAGATACAAGAAACCCAGAATTGCAAAGATTAAAAGTGATGACCAGAAAAAGTTGTCTTTACATACGTGCAATTAAAAAAGGAACAGAAAGCTGATTGTGTAAGAATTGACAAATTGTTCAGAGGTAACATATTTTTTTTTCTCCAGAAAAGGATCTGTTTCTATTAAGCAATAGAATTAAGAATGATGAGGTGATTGCAGGGGCAGGCCAAAAACTTCAAAACAACAGAAAAAATCTTAGGGAGTATCTAAGAACTTTTCAGTAAAGTTCATTTCTTTTGTTCCAAATGAATTACATCCTAGGTGCTGAAGAAATCTACTCATAGATTCTCAAGACTGCATTTTGTTTTGAGGAAAACCTGCAAATCATGAAGTGTCAGAAGCCAAAAAAGGAAAAAGAAACTATCCTCATCTTCAAAAAGAGTGAAACAGAAGATCCGGGATATTGGTAGATCTGTAAATCTCATGCCAGTGAGTTGGAAAACTGCAGCACATAAAAAAAAAAATCAATTCCTTGAATCCTACAGGAAATGTGGACTGTCAAAAATAACTCCTACCAGCTTAATTACAGTAAATGATGGGAAAGCTGAAGTCATAATATATCTTGAATTCAGTAAAATATTTTATAAAGTACCTAGCAGATTAATAAACCAGCTAACTCTGGCTTATTAGGAATTAGTACCAGGGGTGGAATTCAAAAATCCCAACAACCGGTTCTATGCCCAGTTGCTGGATAAGCATTGCCATGGTGGGCATGGCCTATCAGAACTTCTGGAGGACCATTTTTTGCCTTCCCCAGGGTTCGAAGGATTTCCTTGGGCCTCTGGAAGGGCAAAAACGGCCTCCCCTGGGCTCCGGAGGCAGTCTGGAAGCCGGAAACAGGCCCTGTACTTAGCTACATCCAAAACAGGCTGCATGGAGACGCCGGGGAGGGGAGGGGCAGGATAGGCAGGGCCACTGGTTGGTTCTTAACATCTGGTTCGCTCAAACTGGCCTGAACCGGCTGAATCCTTCCCCTGAGTATTACACATAGGCAAAAAAAGTACTCAAAATATGGTCAGGCAACAAGTATTGAGGGTAATTTATCTCTGCTAGTTTCTTGCTGTAATCCATATCTGCAGACAGGAAGGAGGATGAATTTACTGACTTTCAAGCTTGGTACAAGTGATCCTTGAGTTATGACCACTCATTCTGACATGACCTGCCACTTTCCCACAAGCAAAGCCAATACAGAAGCTGGCAAGAAATCAGAAATTTCGTTCACATGAAGTCCTCAATGAGTATAAGTCCTTGCTTAATGATGACAACAGAATGCTTGGACTCTTGTTTGCTAGGTGATGAAATCATCGATTCACACTTTACTAATGGTTCAGTTAGCAACAACAGTCCTAGTTCTAATTGCTGTCGCATTCTGAGGACAACCTATAACTATTATTAAAAAGTTTTTTTTTTCCTTGTGCTGAGGCAGAAATTTGACTAGCTGTATTTCATAGATCTATGAGTTATAATGGATTAGAATTATATTGGATATTTAGTATTCCAAATGTACTAAAATAACATCAAACATGTAAATTATTTTTTTCTATTGCTTGTGAAGAAAGTTTCATATCTATGTTAGGTTTTTAATTTTTAATTCTGCCAGAATCATTTTTCAGCTATTCTATCTCTTGAGGAATCCATCTTTTAGATCAGCTGATATGCAATACTGATTGTATAGTAATTAATATTTAAAAGTGGCGGAGTTCATGTATCACATTAATCCAGAACATGGTAGGTTTAGTTTTCATTGTGATTTGTAAATTCAGACTTTGCAAAGTAGGCTTTATAGTTGAACACATGTTCGAAACTATTCAGTTGTTTCCTCCAATAATTTGGTAGAAAAAGATTTGGTTCACTGAAATTTGTGAATCAGATCAGAAAATTCTTGTTATTATTACTTTATATTCCAGTCAACTACTAATAGCATTAAAAAAAAAAAAAAAAAAGCTATCTGTGAGTTAGGAATTCCATTTGTATTCTTAGCCAGAAAGGAACCACTGGAGATGAAATGCTTGTTTTTCATTTGAAAGTAGCAGCAGCACCTATTCATTCATATTTCCAAGTCAAGAAGCATACATGTTTGCAATGTCACCAATCCATCTTTTTACAGAAATGTCTGCAAGCAAATAATCAAGCTCAGACAGCACCAAGGACTTCAATGGTAGTTCAACTGTAAGCTACAAATATTCTCTTCTATTTGTACTAGATCACTTTTTCTGTCTTCTGAGCTTGAAATTCATTGACTCCATAAAGGTAACCATCCGCTTCTAAGTTTACCACCTGTAATATAATTGTTGGCCAGGGTGTGATTGAAATGTTAACTCTTATTTTAGGACCCAATTTTTAGGTCCTTATTTTACTTGTTTTGGCCTCCTGAATCAAACAGAAACATGCTATACCCTGCAGCTGCATTGGACTTTAAAAAATTTATTCATTAATTTTTTGTTAACATGTTTCAGTGCTGATTTACATTTGGAAATAAGACACATGTTTTCAACACTGAATGTCATAGCCTTCTTTGACTATTTTAAACCTGTTCACTAAGCACTACAATCCCCCCTTACTAAATTGTTTGAGAAAAACATAAATCATTTTAAGTTTTAAACATTTTTAAACAAAACTTGCTCCTATGAATATTTTTTTCTAAAAACATACCTGCTCCTTTTTTTGTTGCCCCGGCCCAGTGCAGGATGATAAAACTTGCTACAACTGGAAAATTAAAAAAACATATTAGTTGAATGAGAAATTAGTTAGGACAGCTCTATTCTTAACCTTAATTCAAAGTAGGAAATGCTAAAGAAAGAGCAAACAGTACAGGTTGTGTGGCTGCACTTATTTTTTTATAAAAACATAGTAATCCTAAACAGAATGGCTACATATTCATAATAAACAGGAATAAATGGACTTCTTTTAAGCATGAAATATTTTGGTTCATGACTGCTCAGAATTTAGTTAGAGATACATTGAGGTGAGACAGGAGTCAGATTCAATTGCTTTTACTACTGGTTCTGTGGGCATGGCATGGCTTGGTGGGTGTGGCTTGGTAGGCGTGACAGGGGAAGAATAATGCAAAATCTCCATTCCCACCTCACTCCAGGGGAAGGGTACTGTAAAATCTCCAACCCCTCCCCACTCCGAACTACTCAAAATTTCCATTGCCGGTTCTCCAGAACTGGTCAGAACCTGCTGAATACCACCTCTGGGTGAGACCATTTAAATACTGTACATAGCCAGAGCTACAATCCTATGCTACTTTCATGAGATAAATCTCAGGAAAATCAATGGAACTTATTTCTGCATAAATCTACACTACAGATTTTGGGAGGGGGGGAAATCTGGGTGATACTTTATGAGCTTTTGGTATTAACTATGTCAGTTATGTGCACAGATAATTATAGTAGTTATAGTTATGGTTATAGTTAGTGATAGATAACATTTAACTGGCTGTGGCAATACTGAATAATAGTATATTGATGGATTTAGCCAGGCAATCTGTCCTCCCTCAGATGTTTCTGATATATCAGTCATCTGATACCATTGACAAAGTTGACTAGACTGTTGAAAGCATAGGTACCTGCATCAACCCAAGACTGTGTCAAAGTGACAACACATGAATATAATGATATAATGAGACAAACTTCATTTTTACAAGTTTGCATTCCAATATTTGACACAAGTAGACTAGTTACATTACTGCCATCACGGTACCATCAACTGTCATGGACAGGTAGCTCAACACATTTCGGATAATCTCACTCAAATCTGGTCAAGATTAGAAAATGGATGGCAAAGTTCTAAAATGGCAGAGATAATGTTTTAGAATATTGTTTGGGAGATTTAGGAGGCTATGTATCTAAAAGCAGTAGATAGTGCTTCCTTTGAGACCATATCCACAATCTGTAGACTTGATCCCTATTTCTCCAGTCTGGCAAAATCTTCCATGGAGGAGACAGGGATCTGGCTCAAGGGAAGAATCAATACTTCACTATAGGGATGGGAGATAACAGCTGCTTTTAAAAAGGCAATGGTTTGCCTTCTGCTCTGAACTCAGTAAATCAGGACCACTAAGACCTCTTCTCCAATCTCCCTTTTGGAAGAAAATTGTAAGAAGTTGATGGAGCATCAGTTACAAAGAACACTGGAAAAAATTGATAATCTGAACCCCATAAAATAAGAAACCAAACTGTTATGGGACATGACTCACTATGGCAAATCTTGGATGATGTTCCCATGTAATTTGTCCTGCAGAAAATCTGAGTGGCTATCCATGATAGCCTTTTAGGCTATCAGCATTAGTTACCAGCATGAAGACACCATTTTACTTAAGAATAGTTCCAATCTAATTGGGAGCTATGAGAAAGATTGTTCCATGAGACATTTCAGTATAGGGTTAATCCTCTCCTCCATTTTATTGAATATTTGCTTTATATTAGACTGTCCATGAAGGCTATCTAGAAGATTCAGCTAGTACAGAATGCTGCTTTCCAGTTGATACAATTCACTGTTATCTCTACTGCAAATAACTATGACTGGGAGTTACAATCTACTAACAACTGGAGTTCTAACACTGAGCTTTCCAAACTGGCATGTTATTGATTTAAAATCTTAATAGAGATTTCAGTAAATCATATTTTCCAGTGTTATCTGTCTTTAATATTGTTTTAAAAAAACATATTTTATGTTTTTAGCTAGTTTGACCACTGGTTTATTCATAATAAGTGTTTACAAGAGAAGTTTCCCTTTGAATGTTTCCACAGCATTTTCTGTTCCCAAAGGATATCTCTAAGTTCTGATAAAAACTATTTTGGCAAATTAACTGTTTTGCATATTAACTATCAACTCAGAAATTGTTTAATTTTCCACTGAAATGAATCAACTGTACTAGTAACAATAATTTCACATATCTGGCCATTTTAATTATTTTACAATGGCTATTAAGCATCTGTACTATCTTCATTTTCTTCTGCTCTGCAGTCCGATTAATGCATAAGGGTAAATTGTTCTGCACCCAGCCTTCTGAACTTAACAATCTAGACTGCAAAAAATCTGATTAACTATAAATGGAAGTTAATATTTATGTTTTCTGTTTCCTTACTGTCACCTAGTAGCATCCAGAGTTTTGAAGCTCAGAGCTTGTAGCCCTATACTGTAATGAACATACACTTAGAAGAAGCCAATTTGAAGTAGGAAGCTAGCAAAGTTTATCAAAGACAATATTTGACAAGGGGAACAAAGTAATGGTTGCATAAGCACCATTTCTGTAGACTGGTATCCTTACTGAAAGCACTATTGCATGCATTTGCATTTTAAAACATAACTTCAATTATTGTAAACCAATGCCAGTTTCAATTTGAGAATTTTAAAAATTGGTCATTCATACAAAGCATTCATTATATAGTTTCCTACAATCAAAATTTGTAATAATCCCATGAATGGATTAAACTTTCTCTAGTTTACATTTTGGTATTTAGTATTTCTTCAAGGTCATCCAATGAATGAATTTAATAAACAGCCACTTAAATTCTCTTTCATCCAGCTAGTAGGCTTTTGAATACCATTAAGAAATACCTGTCTGAAAAGTTTCTGTGCTGTTTGCGTTCCATTTTTTGCAGGCACCAAAAGCATTATTTCATATACTTACCACAGAATCAAGCTGGCTGTTTAGAAAATTGGGTGAATAATAATGCACCTATTCTGTTCTAACATCTAGAGTCCACTGAAATGTTACACCAACTCTGTTGTGCCTTTGTTGAGCATAATTTTCCCCTTTTCCCGTTTATATAGCTATGCCAATCAAGAAATATGTGCACCTATACAAAATACGGTATATGCTACTAAAGTTCAAAACTTATCTCTGATGTTCTGTACATCTTATAATAATAGATTTTTTTAAATTTTTGATTCATGTAAGATACTTAAAAGCATTAATTTAAGCAATCTTGGGGAAAAATAACCTGCAGAATTTCTTCCCCTATGTATCCACTAGTGGCTTCATAGAATTAGCTGCCCATAACTACTGGGAACTTAAATGTATCATTTATGAATTTACTTTAGTTACAATCTTAGAATCCCATTTTCACTTTTTCCTACATCTTTTTCTCTGAGTACTTTGCAACAGATCAACAAGCATTATTTAAAAGTGCTAGCAACTGCTAAGAAAAAGGTAGGTAAGCAATATTCAGATAGCAAGAGCACTTAGACTTATATACCATTTTATAGTGCTTTACAGCCCTCTCTAAGCAGTTTACAGAGTCAGCATATTGCTCCCAACAATCTGGGTCCTCATTTGACCCATCCTGGAAGGATGGAAGGCTGTGTCAACCAGATCTTACATAACTGATTTTATATGGCCATAGTAGGCACTTCACTAATTTCATTACCATTTACAAATATTTGTCATTGGAAACTTGTTACCTTGATTTACTTTCCACTAGTAGTTGCTATGAATATGGCTGAATTGTAAGTTGCTAGTACCATAAAACTTACAAATCCCTACATTTGTAATATTAAAAAATAAACCATTTAAAAGAGAGGGTCAACCTATTATCCAAAGCATATTCGGATATAAGAAATATTGGATGAAACCTCAAGAAGAGAACCAACCTAGAACTAAGGAGAAATTGCCTGACAGTGAAAACAATTAATCAGTGGAATGGCTTGCCTTCAGAAGTTGTGGGTGTTCCATCACTGAAAGTGTTTAAGAAGAGATGGACAGTCATTTGATATAATCTCTTCCTTGGGAAGAGGGCTGGATTAGAACACCTTCAATGTCCCTTCCAACTCTGTTTCAAAGTTATGTTGTTTTGATTTTGAAGACATCCTGAGGCCTGACAGGTTATTGTCCCTCAACTATCTACTCTTCACATTTTTCCTCAAACCACTGTGGATACTTCTAGGCTTCTAACACCTTCTGTTTTGCTATCTTACAATCTAAAGCTTCAAATTTCCTTGCCTTCTAATAGTATAACATCTGAAGTAGTTTTGTACTTTAAAACAGACTTAGTTTATGCTTGGTCAATTCTGGTCCACATATGATCCTCAGTAATGTTTGACATTACCTGCCATCTCATTTTATTTATTTTATTTATTTTATTTTATTTTATTTTATTTTATTTTATTTTATTTTATTTTATTTTATTTTATTTTATTTTATTTTATTTTATATTTTATATTTTATATTTTATATTTTATATTTTATATTTTATATTTTATTTTATATTTTATTTTATTTTTTTTTTTATTTTTTTTTTTATATTTTATTTTATTTTTTTTTTTATATTTTATTTTATTTTATTTTATTTTATTTTATTTTATTTTATTTTATTTTATTTTATTTTATTTTATTTTATTTTATTTTATTTTATTTTATTTTATTTTATTTTATTTTATTTTATTTTGTCATGCATAGTTCTTGTGCTTTTAATCTTGTTTCATAATCCAACTTTGGGGTTACAAAAAAATAATAAACTGCACAGATAAAAATTACCTATACACAGATACCACTTCCAGCCTGTTGCCAAATATGATTTTGGGAACAAAAGGGTTTTTCACTCTAGTATTGAAACAACGTATAAATAAGCTAGAGAACTAATCACTATTGTGACTAATTTTTGACTGAAACACCAGAGTTCTAAAACCTGTTTACCCATGGTGGTCATTTGTTGACTTTGCACCCTGGCCTTGTAAGTTTTACACTCTGAAGCCCAGCCAACATCAAACTATTCCTTAAGTTTTTAGCCTCTTATTGTGGGATTGCCCATGTGTGCCCAAATCAATGCACACAGTTCTGTTGGTTGTCAAAGAAGTTTAGTTGAGAGAACATGATAGTCTGAGTTAAATATTGTTTATTTTATATTTTGTAATACCAACATAACTCACTTTTCTTTGAAAGAAAGGTTTTGATTTGGAAGTCAGCAATATATTCTGAGACAAAAAGCACTGTATAACAAAATTGATTGAACAAAAAGGTTTCAGTCCTGTCAAAAATGTATTTAGTAAGAAATACTGTAAGGGAAAACTCTGCTATTAACTAAATGCATTATTCATCTTGGATTTCCAAAACACTTTAAAGAAATTTCAGGATTTTGAAATTATATCAGTACATTTAAGAAACAGAGGAAGAAGAAAAAATGTGTATTTAGAAAGAGGCCATGGGTGAGGAAATATACTGTACTTCAAGTCTACTCTTGTCATTTTATTTTTTTGTTCTTAAACTATAGCTGCCACCATGGAATAAACTAAGCATTTAAATTTTATTTCTAAATAGGTAGACTGAGCATATGATATTTCCACAGTGCCAAAACAAGAAAGAGAAAACCATGATTTATATGTTGTTCTTTCAGATTTTGACATTTACTGTATACTATGAATTAGGAGCTTTAAATAGAGAACTTTTTGTGTTACCAATCAAAAGCCATTTTCCCTCCTCCCTTCTGCTTCTCTCTCTTTAATGAATGATTTGTGACAAGAAAATGAATGAAGCTGAGGTGAGAAAGCAAAGAAAGTCACAAATAAAATTCTAAAAATATAATCCAGCAATCTTGTCTGGAAACATCCTTGTTGAAACTCAAGCTACCTTCTGAAAAAAATCATGAACAATATTAAAATATGTAAAATATGCTCTTTACTAAAGTAGGAAACCCCAGTTATTCATGCCTAACTCCATTCATTGATATGAATTAAATTGACACTGTAAGCTATGTAGTCAACTGTTGCATTCTTAATGTTTGAAATCTCATCCCCAATAAGCATCATGAATATCCAGAGAATATCTGTTTGCCTCCTTTAATGGATATTTAGATGAAAGTTTATGTTTGTGTAATGAAAGATGATTCAGTATATATAAATGACATAAGATTTATTTAGATGTTCATAACAGAAACTAGTGAGAAGTTTGCTATTGAATCATGTACTATATATTTGTAATCATACTATTCTAATATTAGCAGAATATTCTACCATGTTTATTCCATGTTTAACTCCACATTCCTGAATTAGAATTACTGAAATAATTACAATAATTCAAAGCCAGGAAGATATCCCTCAGCTTCATCTACTTCTGAAAAAATGGGCATAGTAATAACCAATACACTTTAGATGACCATTGATAGGATGTAAATTAAAAGTTATGGACTCACCCCATTAAATTTAATGACAGAATTAATTAATAGTAATCAAATGAGCTTAATATTGTTTAATGTATGAATCTATTTACACATTATTGGAGAAATTATGAATCTTATTAACTACTGAGCACTGGAATATTAACCAGATGGTTTTAAATTACAAATAACTTTTTAAATTAAATTATTCACTTGACTAGAAATGATTTAATGCTAAATCCCTTTTCCCTTCATCTTATTATTTTCTATGGCTTCCATCAAATAAAGTTGTACAGAAAAGAAGAAAATGAACATCTTACCTACTACCATCCTGACACAAAAAAAATCCATTCACCATGCTTTGAAAGAAAGTCAGCATTAAGAATGCTACTGTCTCCATTTTTACATCCCATTCCCATTGAACTTTTTGATTGACGTCCTCCTTCAAAATACTAAAACTTGTCTGTACTGTATCCAGTGAGAACAGAAAAAATAAGCTGAAAACAAATTTATCTAGGGACCCAACACTGATCCTTCAAAAAATTGATCTTTTTAGTAAAATAAATCAAGTATTAGAGTACTGCGTTTGTTGAGATGCCTATTATGTTTGAATATATTTACATTCATTATTTAACCTGGGTTATAAAGACATTATTTCTGAATTTGTTCAGTAAATTGTTATGGAATTGGACATATAAATCCCAGTAAATGAAAAAAAAATAATAATCCCAGTTCCACTAGTATTTGTGAAAGCATGTAGACTAGTAAAGGATTATACCATACACCTGGAGAATTTTAACTACTGAAAGAAACTAAGGAAAACTGTAACTTTAGAATTAAGAGTCATCACCAACCAATGACTTAAATGTAATAACAGGGCTTCCTGAAAGAGGAAGAAAACTACTCAAATCCAGCAGCCTTTGTTAAATCCTGAATGTCAGTAATTAATGAGTTTAGATTAATTTAGACAGATGGCTCCAGGGATGGATATTTGCCATTGGTCTGATGAAAATCTCACCCCCATGCCTGCCTGGGACTTAATCTACATACACAACCTGGAATTGAAGATGAGGGGAAGGGGACAGGGCCATTCTGATTTTGAACCTGGTTACACAGAAGTAACTTCCAGTGAATTTCAGAGAACCGGATTCCCAACGAGCAAATAATAACCACCCCCCCGCCCGCCCCGCCCCCCGCCTTCTAGCCGGAATTGGCCAAATTCCAGAATGCACCGACTTCTGCGTGGTTTTAAAATCTCGGTTACCTTAACTGTTATAAGGGTTTTTTTTAAAAAAAAAAAAAAGTGAAGAGAGTTTTAGCAGGCAAGGTCTCTCGGTCCCATCCGCCCTCCTGGGTTTGGGGGCAGATTTGCTTCCAACTGGATTCTTCTTGATCGCAACCCGGATCTAAGAGCCAGGAGTTTCCTCACAGTTATTATATTTCCAGCTTTCAGGGAGTCCGGTGTCAGGATTCGTGATTCCGGCGGAGGGGGAGGCACAACGGGAGGGGGGCAGGGGAAGCGTCTGAGGCGGCGGCGGGGGGGGGGGAGATTTACACCTACGCCATTCACCTTTTCCGCAACCGGTCTCCTTCTCCCAGTTTGCAACAACCTTTAGCCAGAGGGAGGGGGGAGGAGGAGGAGGAGGGAAAGGAAGGGGAGAGGGGTTGGTCGACGCGAGTGCCGGCAAGAGCGCGTTCAAGTCTCAGTCGAAGGCGGGCGCGGGGAAGCGGTACTCACTGTGAAACAAGCTGCGTCCATGGATCATGTCTGTTCCTTACACAAGGGGCTTCGCTCTCCACTAATTCCATCTAGAGACGGGAGGGCTTCCACGGTGAAGAGCCGAGCACACGCTCAACCCAGAAGCTCGACGTCCCCCTCTGCACTCGCTCTGGCCCCGCCGTTTGGCAAGGAGCGACCATTTCCACCGCTCGGGCTCCTGAACAGCCAGCCTCGGGGGGCTAGTAGCGTCCGCCGCCGCCGCAGCCGCCGGGCGTCTGCATAACCCGGCCAAGAAAGGCGAGGGAGGAAGAAGAGAGGCAAAAAAAGCTCGACTCCGGGCGACGGAAAACGGCCGCCAACAGGGAGCTCCCAGGCTCCGGCGCGGAAGGGAGGCGGGCTTCTCTCCTCCCGCTTTAATCGCCAGTTTCCCACACAGCAACCAGTATTTCGGAGAGAATGCTGAGGCCGAGCTCGTCCGGCCTTTTAGAGTTATGACGACGCCCAGAAGGGGAAAAGCCGGCTCGGCCTGTCATCAGTTCCCGGGTGGGACGAAGTGGGGAGAGGCCCCCAAAGTGGGAAGAAAGGGGCTTCTCCGGCGGGGATTGGGGGGGGGAGAGAACAAGGGCAGGGGAAGAGGGCAAAAAATGGGCTCACCCAGTCAGGGATTTAGTCATCTTTGGGGAGGGGGCCGCCGCGTAATCCTTATGATTAAAGGTGAAGCCCTTTAAAGTCAGCTAAGCTCATGTGTCCCGCCTCAAGCTGAAGTAAAGTGCGTCTCCTCCGGCTGGGGCAGTAGGATCAGGAAGAAATCACAATTCGGCCCAGAAGCGATTTAACCCGGGAGAATCTCTCAAGTAACGATCGGGAGCCAGACCTCCGGAGGGCCGCGTAGTCTTGGAGGTGCCGCCGCCTGCCAAGTGCCCTTCAGTGTCTGCCCCAAGTAAGAGATGGCGTCTTTTCCACCCTGGCCCTCCTTATGGCGTGGGCAACCCGCGAAGGATCTTGGCTCTGCGCGCTGCAGTCTTTCTGGGTCCGAAAGCAAGAGTGAGGCGGGCTGGGAGACGCCGCAATAAAAGTTTGGTGTCAGGCCGGCGGCCGCGGATAATCTCTTTCCCTCAGTCCGGAGGTAGCAGGACCCTCGCCCCCCCCCTCTTCTTCTCGACGTAGATAACCTTTTTTTCCCCCCTTTGGTCCACCCTCAAGGCACCCTCCGAGACTGGGCTGCGAAGAAAGGGGGAGAGAGAGATCGCAGAGGAGAAAGCGAGGCAGAGCCGGGATGGCGATCCGGAGCGCAGCAGCTGGAAAGAGGCGGATTCTCCTGAAACGGATTCAACCGCCCCCCCCCTCTCTTTTTTACTCGGTCGCTTCTGCGCTCAGTCGTCCGCCGCCCCCCACCGCTCCCGCACCAAAAGGAACGAAAGTCCGCAATAGCGGCTGCTTTTTCACGCACAGGGATTTCCCAGCCTGCAGCCGCCGCTTCTTCTCTCGCGCGCTGTCAGTGGCATCCACGCAGAAAGAAGAGCCGCGTGGGGAGGGAAAAGGGGAGAGGCAGAGGAGGGGGCGGGGTGGGCGAGGAGAAATAGCCGCTGAATAAGGCAGGGCTGGGAAGGGGGGGGGAGAGAGAGATCTAATCGTAGCTCCCGAGAGTGATGTTGACGATCTTCCCCACCTGCTGCTTTGCGAAGGTGATGCCGGAAGGAAAAGAGTAATTAATATATACAAGCTGAATCAGGTAAGTAAAGTCCAGTTGCGCACCGCCCCTCCGTTTAAAGCTGAATCTATAAGGTTTTTGTTTTGTTTTTTTGTTTTTTAAATCCAGTTGGAAAATTACCGAACCTTTTGCAGCGTTCCCCACTAAGCAACTATTTGCTTTTCATTGAGAAGCTCTGCGGCGTTAAGTATTTAGGTGACAGCTCGTCAGAAAAGCCCCAAGGCGGCTAGAAAAATGGGAAAACAAAAGCGTCCTGGAAGAAGAAATCCTAAATGATTTCAGTATTTGTTGCGAAGAAAATACACCACTCGGAGTTGAGCTGGACAAAAAGAAGAGCAGGCGGCGACTGTGGTTTAGTCCCACCAGTTACGGCGGAGATTCCCAAGTAAGCCAAAAGTCAGCCGCCTTGGCAGGAATACACGAATCCAAATGATCATTTTCGCGGTGGTCCAAAAATAATGTCACGATGGATCCCATGCAGCACCTTGCAGGAGCGTTTTCTTAAAAAAAAAAAAAAGAGGGGGGGGGAGGGGTCTTTGAGAAACAGGAAGTCACAAACGGTAAAAGCCACTTCTCCAAACCAGGAGCCCGGCAGCTGCGATCTGGGGAGAGGAGGAACAGATTTCTTGGAATTGAGATAAGGGGAACGCAAAACGATGCATTGTGTGTAGATCTCGCTTCTTGGCCGGGCTTTGTGAGCCTTTGCAAAAACGTCCAACCAGAGCTAACTCGACGACGTGAAATTCGTGAGTCTAAGGACAGGGAGCCCCATTGACTTGGAATTCCCGGTCCCAGATCCTCTTGTTTGCAATGTTCCGGTCACTGCCAAAGTTAAGCTTGCAGCCCGTGCTGACAGCCTAGCCGCCTCAAATGGATTGGAGTGTTTACCTCCCGCTGGGCTCCCAAATCCTTTTCTTCTAAAGGAAAGTGAGCTGCCTTATCTGCTTTTCGCTTCTGATGAGACACAGGGCTTGTGGCTATTTCTAAACACAAAGGCGAGAAGCCTCCACCGGCGATGTTCTTATTGGGAGCTGGGACTAATATTCACGCCTCCGGTGGAATTACCCAATGCGTTAACGGGAGCCAGGCGCTTAGTCATAGCGATTGTACGATCCACGCTCTGCGCAATGATGCCCAAGCAGGTACAAGAAGAGATCAGAGCTTCCTTCTCGTGTCGGCTTGGAGAGAACTCCTTTTTCTTTAACTTATGTTTTTGCCTGGATTCTCTGCAACCAAATGACTCTTTTCTCAACCTTTTCAAAGTACTTTCATTTTGTGTCTGCGGGTTGCCCTTGGGAGGGTGTTTTCTCCCAAATTCAAGCCCCACATGCAGTTCCACCATCTTCTACAAATATAACCACGTCAAAATTTCTCTCCCCCCCCCCTCCCTTCAACAATAGGGTTAGAGCTGGAGCAAAAGACGAGATTTTTTTTTTCTGAAAAATTCCTGCAAGAGAGTGCACTGTAGGTAGGGCCGTTTTTTGGAGTGATGGTTTCTTTGCAAAGAACTATTGTACAACTTTCTTTTAAGTGTAGTAGAAGAAAAGAAACTAAAGATTGTGTTGATTCTCTCTTCCATCTGGGTATGAAGGGCTGAAAATAAAGGCAACTAAGTTGGGGAATGGTTCACAAGCAGAAAGGGATCTGGAAAGGTACAAGTCCATATCCTTATTTCTTGAAAAGGTAGCCTTCAGTGAGTCAGTTTTCCTCTCTTTGCCTGGATTCCCAAGCTATTGAGTTCACAACTTCGCTATGTTTACATTTACAAATATTCACTATGACTTGCTGAAATATTCATGGGATCACACCCACTGAGCATAGACTTAATAGGATTATCTGGTTGGTACTTGGATGAGCATTTACAAGCTGTAGATTAGGCTAGGAAGATGAAAATTGTTCTGAAAGAAAGCCATTGCAAATCTATTATAGAGTATGCCAAGAATATCATTTAACTGTATCAGTGAAGTAAATGCTGGATTTAGACAAAAGCTAAGCAAACTACAGCTTCAGGGCTTCTCTGGTCTGGATTATACTATTTGTAGTGAAGGCATCAGGAACCTAAATATTTCTAAAGAGCATCCAGCCTCTATTTCTTTAAATACCTTGGAAGAAGTTAAAGGCCACATCAGTATCTCCTCTTAGTCTGTGGGCATTATTGATTTGCAGGGTGGGAGCAAATCTGCATTAGTTTTAGGCTATTTAGTTTCAATAACATCACTATGATGCTATGATTAATCCTGTTTGCTTCCTGGTAGGGTTTTTCTGGGGAAAAGTCAGAAATTCAAGTTGATGGCAATAATCTTGATCAAAACTACCACCTAGCTGACTTTTTTTTTCACCCCACTATGGGCAACTCTGTCTCAAGGATCAATAACATTGTTAATACAAGGTTAATTGTGAATTGAGAGCCAGTTTGATATAGTAGTTAAGGTATCAGGCTAGAAACTGGCAGATCATGAGTTCTAGTTCCTTCTTAGACACAAAGCCAGCTGAGTGACCCTGTGCCAGTCACCCTCTCAGCCATGAGAAGGAGGCAATGGCAAACCACTTTGTCAAAAAATCTGCAGGGATTAAGTCCAGGCAGACACCAGTAGTCAAAAAGTGAGTCAAAGGTGCCCCCTCCCCCAACCCCCCCCCCCAAAAAAGTCATACAAATACCTCTGCCTGCACCTCTATGAGTGCCAAGCAAGGCTGCAAAGCCATGTTTTTATGCCCTTCCAGAAAGCCAGTTAGAGTGGGAACCTGCCTCACCTCTGGGGCACCTCTGGGCACAGAAGGCTTTCTTCCTGAATTACTTTCCCTTGTTGTAATTTTAGATAGCATACTGAATATAATTTTTAACACAGGCTACATCTCATGTATAAGATACTACTGGTAATTAAGCTATTTTATAAAGATATTTTAATTCTGAATTGAATTGAATTCCAGTCAGACTTCTTTAAATAATGGGGCCCACAACACATTTTCCCTGCCTGACCAGTTGGGCAGGGATGGACCAATGTAATGGATGGTTTGGACCCCATGTCAGGTAGAGCTTTAAAGGTCAAAGCCAACACTTTGGATTGAACCCAGAAGCAGACTGGCACCCAGTGCAGCTCATGTGTTGGGTGTCAGCCCTGGAAGCCATCTTTTACTTGGGATCTTTGAGGCTGCCACATTTAGTGATGTGGGAAAACGGGAGGGGGGTTGGATGGAACTGGAGTGAGATATATAGCCATAACAACATTCTTTTCTCTGGGAGTCAAGGATGTTCAGCCTGCACTTGGAGAGGCGTGACTGGAGAACATCTCCAGTTGGGATGGTGGGTTGATTGGACCATGTGATGGACATGTGGGTGTAGCAGAAGGGTGACATTTTTGGGGGATAGGGAAAACCCAGGGAGCTTTCTGATTTGGGTTTTCCCAGATGTACCAATATGGAACTTTGAGGAAATGCCTGCCTCGAAGTCTTACTTGGTTGAGGGTGTTACTTGGAACCCTGACATTAACCCGAATCTCCTTTGAAAACCTCCTCAGCTCCCTGTTTAGTGGGGTGCTGTCCAGGGTCCTGAGCACCGAGCACTGTGCCAGGTGACTCAGGGAAGATGGAGGAGAAAACAGCAACTATGGAGGGAGCTACTGGGATTGATTCAGAGGTAGCCCTCAAGACCATCTACTCCCCGCTCAAAGCCGTGGTAATTGCAGTGGAGGCTGATATTATATGTCTTGCCTTTGGGAACCCAGAATTGCTCGATTGTTCTCACTTTGTATCGGCTGAAAGTTCCGTATACTTTTCAAGGGTAGCCCCATGTAATGTGTATCCAAATAGTCCAAAATAGGAAATGACCAGGGCTTAAATAACTGAGTAGAAAACCTCCATATTAAAAAAGGGGGGTATATCCAAGGGTGGAATGCTACCGGTTTAGCCTGTTCTTTAGAAACTCCAGCTGTGAAGAGCAGCTGACACCAAACCTAGGCTGTCCTTTATTCCCTGCTTTTCCCTCCTCAGCTGCTTTGCGTGAGCTGAGCTGAGGTTGAAAAAGTAGGAAACAAGAGGATTTTCAAATGCTGTGCACCCCAGCACAGCGCTTGTCAGCTGTGCAAGTGGCACAGTTGATGATTTCTTGCAAACGCTGCACACTTGATTGTCCCCAGTTCAGAGAACCGACAAATCACTCCACTGGCTGGCCCCTCCCCTCTCCACCCACTCCTTACCTGGCGTGCAAGCCATCCAACTTGCCTAGTTTGGTAAGTTGCTATTTTTCCTCTCCCCCTCCCCAACCATCAGCTGTTCTGCTCTGCCAGGAGATTTAGATTAGCTAAAAAGCAGGAAATCCTTATATTTCTTGCTTTCTAGCTAATCTAAAAGCAGAGCTGAACCTTCTTTAGGACTGAAGCTTTTCAGTGCAGACTTAGGTAGCCGATTTCAGATAGATAGATCTCTAGGTGAATCTGTGATTCTGTGAGCAACTCAATCTGCCTGCCTGCTTTGCCTGCTTTTGGGTAAAAGTTGCTCTTTTTTTATAAAAAAAAATTCAATGTTTACATACATGGTGTGTTGTGAGTTAATTTCATGAGTTTTTGTGAGTTAATTTCATGAGTTTGCTTGCAAGCACATTTTATGTGACAGGCTCAGGTAGCTGCTTGCAGATGGATAGATCTCTAAGTGAATCTGTGATTCTGTGAGCAACCCAATCTGCCTGCCTGCTTTGCCTACTTTTAGGTAAAAGTTGCTCTCTTTTTTTTTTTGTAAAAAATCAATATTTACATCAATATTTATAATATTTACATACAATCCATGCCCACCCAGTCACATGACCACTAAGCTACACCCACAAATTAGGCCATACCCACAGAACCAGTTGTTAAGAAATTTGAATCCCACCCCTGGGTATATCTGGCACTCAATATGAAGTTGAGCAAATGATGTCCTAGCCACAACTGCTACCTAATCTTTGAGTCTAGTAGAATCCCCACATTATACACAGAGTAGTTCAAAAATATTAATTTTCCTGGATGCAGACTATCATATTATATTTAAGTATTATACATATACATTATACATAGTCTATCATGTAAGCAGGATGATCTTGAATTGTAACTTGCATCACCTCTGACTACTGAGATCTAATCTAAAATACAGATGACTACTGACTACTAAAGCTAAAATACAAATTACCTACTTCCTTTATATAAAAATGATCCCATGAGCTTTGTCATTACAATAATAATGAGATAAATATCAGTAAACCCAGGTGACAAAAAAGTACTAATGTTTGGTGTTTCTGGAAGTATCTTTCTCTTTTCGCAGATACAATGTGTGACAGAAAAGGATTCTGCTTTTTCAGAATCCCTAGAACAGGAGTCCCCAACTCCTGGCTGTGCCACATTTCTGGGCTATGGCCTATTCGGAATTGGACCATGCAAGTGGCTGGCAGAGTATGTGCATAACTCAACATGCATGAGCAGTAGGCCAGTGGCCATTTGTGTGTGTGCAGCAGCCCACTGCTTGCACAAGTCAAGCTGTGTACATGTGAGCTGGCCCAGTTCCCCTCCCCCCCCCCACAGCCATTAGCAATAGAAAAACTCAACAGTTTGAAGCTTATCCAAATCAAAATATTTTGAGCTCATCCTGAAAGATAAACTAGAGAAGAAAATAAACACTTCCTAATAAAGCAACTGCACAATATAGTCATGGCTGAGAAAGAAATAAAAAGATCACCATGAAACATTGTATAGATCGACCTCCCTTTTTCTTCTTGCATTCTTTTGCTTTTACTTATTTTCATTCAATGAACCTTTGGCTGAGCAATTGTCTCTATACTTGTGGTCAAAACATTAAGTCAGCATGAATTATTTCTGAGAGAGGCTTAATTTCATATATTGATAAACAATGTTTATAATGTTCATAAAAATGTTAACACCAATATTAATGCTCTTAATTCACATAGGTATTTAACATTATCATTATTAAAGAAGTAAAGACTCTGTCTAACTGCAATCCCACAGAGTAAACTCAAAACTTATTTAAGTTATATAATCCTTTAATGCAGTGTTGGCTTTATTATTGATTTGATACAGTTTAGAGACTGCCCAACTCTAGAAGGATCTGGCAAGCTTACAATAAAAAAAAAATGCACACCGATAAGTACAATTAAAGAAGGAAAAAAGAGCATAAGTATCCAGAAGGCTCTATGTAAGAACAAATGCCCTTGAGGAGCTCAACCATCACTGTGTCCAAGACTTGGGAGGAAAGCCAAGTTTTCAATGGCTTTCTGAACATCACAGGGAGGGAGCCATATGGATTGTTTTGGAGGAGGGAAGATGATGTTATTTCAGCAAGAGATAAAGAAGCTACAGTTCCTAGGTGCCAATATATGGCACGATTAGAAGGACCCAAAATGTATTCAGTGTGACCCATTTCACCAGGTGGCCATAAGTTGTGTATATGGCTTTATTCTTAGATGTACACAACATGCAAATTACACTACAGCCTATGAACTTATTTGGAAAGAAAACAGTCACAGGCTATTTGCGTTGGGACTTTCTGGATAACCACTAGGCAGCAACGAAGTGTTTCCCATATACCTTTGCTGTCCTAAAATATGTATACCTTTGCTATTCTAAAACTGTAGAATAATCTTGAAAACTGGATTATATAAAAATACATGCCACAACATGAAGGCCAATTGCTCCAAAATAATTATTATCTTGCAAATATTTGAATTTGCCAAACATGCCAAAAGATCAGTGTAGTCCAGGGGTGTCAAATGATGGCCCATGAGCCAAATGCATCACATGCAAGTCATGCCTACCCCAGCTCCTCCTAGGGGAAAAACATCACGATAAGTCACGTGACGGCAATGTGACACAGCGAATTTGACACCAGTGGTCTAGTACAGGGGTCTCCAACCTTGGCTACTTTAAGCCTGAGGACTTCAATTCCTTGCTTGCCTGGGGAATTCTGGGAGTTGAAGTCCTCCAGGCTTAATGTGGCCAAGGTTGGAGACCCCTGGTCTAGTCAATTCTGTTCCTAGCCTATCCTGGAAGCCTTCTGCAAGATGTTGCAGTCTAGATCTGATCGCCCTAACATTTTCAGCAGAATCCAACTAGGATTAGTGTTTGGGAAAGCTGTCATTCAAATTTTGTTCAAAAGAAATATAAAAACTAATGAGAAGATTTATAGAAAAAAAAAAGTTGAGCATGAAAAGGACAAATTACTCTAAGTGGTGACAAAATCAGATAATATAGCTGGGGGGGGGGGGGCGGGAGGCCCATAAAATAAATCCTAGCTTAATCACAAGGAACTGTTGCTGCTCACCTTGCTTCCAATCTGTAATAAAATCAGAACGTCCTCTTTTCTGCTGAGCTACAGAACTGATAAAAAAGAATGAGCAATTAAACTATCATGGGGGTGATCAGAGCAAACTGGTATTTTATTGAGTTGTTGTTTCTCACTAGTTACAAAGACACAAAAGGCAAGAGTCACAGGATTCTCAAGTAAGGTTAGAAAAGAAACTGGAGTGCTGATACAATATCCGTGCTGTATGTTACTGTCCTACATATCTCTCAAAGATGCTCCAACTGGAGATTGTATATACATAATGAAACCTGATTGTTTAGACATAATGAAAGCAATCAGGCTAAGTTGCTGCTCAAAGTGTTAGGAGAAGTAAAGGGAACTGTCACAAAGACAGAAAAGGGAAGATATTGAATTTCAGAAACAGTCCATTAATCTGTTGCAGGAAACAAATTATCTTTACACTCTGATAGATTTGTGTGCTTATGTTTATGCCATGTTAATTGTTTTTGTTGTTGTTTTCCTCAAGTGCCAAAACATGTCATTTAAAACAAAGAAAGAATGGTTTCTTACCTTTAGAACTCTATGGTCTTTTGGATTAATGCCCACTTTCATACCAAGAAGGGCTGCAAAGCCTCAGCAGTTAAAGATGCTGAGCTTTTCAGCTGGAAACCTGACAGCTTGGGTTTGAGACCCAAGTGCTGTACAATGGATTGAGCTTCTGTTATTTGCCCAATTCATGAAACCTTAGCAATTTGAAAGCATGCAAATGCAAGTAGATAAATAGGTTCCACTTTGTTGGGAAGGTAATAGCATTCCGTGCTCCTTGGAGTATAATCATGATGGCTACAGGACCATGGAAGGGTCTTTGGATGACATTGGCTATTTCTCAGCTAAGAAACAGAGATGAGTACCATTCCCAAGAATCAGACATGAATGGATAGGGAAACCTTTCCCTTTTCCTTCTCAATATCAAGAGGGACAGTACATTCATTTAATTAACATTTAAACAGCTTGAACAATTCCCCCACCAAAGTCAATGAACCATCTTGAGAAAAGTATGTTTCATGTAGACCCTTCAGAACCAATGATTTAATCAGGTTCTTCAGCTCCATTTAGAATTTGGGTTGGGTTGGTGTTTTTTTTTACACAATTTTCCTAAGTTCCATGTAGCCCCTTGGCTGTTTAAGTCAGCACTTCAGTTTCCTTTTGAATGCCTGACCTAAAAATAATTATGATCATTGTTGTTCCTGTTACCAAAAACCCAAAAAATCAAGAGCAGTATAAATAGGAGAAAAAAACTGCACAAGAATAGGTATAATAAAAGAGCAGTAATTCAGGAAGGCTGAAAAGAATAAAGATGGTAGCCATAATTGTATAATTAAAGCCCTTCCTCTTTTTAATATGTTATGTGTCCACATTTAAAAATTGGGGGTGGCCCTTTGGTGATGCAGTCAACTTCACTATTTTATGTCACCAAGGAATATCCATCTAATAGTAAAGCAAAGAACAATTTTAAAACTGTAGAATAATCTTGAAAACTGAACTATATAAAAATACATACCACAACATGAAGGCCAATTGCTCCAAAATAATTATTATCTTGCAAAAATTTGAATTTGCCAAACATGCCAAAAGATCAGTGTAGTCCAGGGGTGTCAAATGATGGCCCATGAGCCAAATGCATCACATGCAAGTCATGCCTACCCCAGCTCCTCCTAGGGGAAAAATATCACGATAAGTCACGTGACGGCAATGTGACACAGAGAATTTGACACCAGTGGTCTAGTACAGTGGTCTGCAACCTTGGCCACTTTAAGCCTGAGGACTTCAACTCCTTGCCTGGCTGGGGAATTCTGGGAGTTGAAGTCCTCCAGGCTTAATGTGGCCAAGGTTGGAGACTCCTGGTCTAGTCAATTCTGTTCCTAGCCATCAAACTCCAACCAAGCTCTGGTGCCTGATTTTGTCACTATACTACCTCTTCCTCAACTATTACCTCTAATGTATTGCTTTTCCTCAGTCTGGGTAGCAAAGGGAGACATTAGATGCCTCTTTTTCTCATTTTAGAGATGGGCACCCGTCATTTAGTTCTTCCTCCTGGAACATCTGAGCTTTGTTTCTTCATCTTTGTCAGGATGCTATATATGGCAATACGTTTGCCAAAAAAACAAACAAACCTGGCCTGTCTTGTTATAATTCATTTTAATTGCTGTGAGAGACTTCCAAAATATGTCTATCCTTCAAAACCGATGGATTTTAGATTACCCAGTTAAAATATCCTTCGTGAAAAGTGAAACCCATGCATTTGCCAGTTAGTGTACCTTCAGCAAAAAAAATTCATTTGGTGCTCTTTGTGAATGAAGTTTTATCTTTTTGATCAAGGAGAACTTCTACACATATAGTAATTATTTTTTTTAATAAAAGTTTTATTTAGTTTTCACAAAACGTACAAATACAAATAAAATATCTTTTTTTGAGAACAGCATGGTCCCGGGTTATCACTTCTCCATACAGACATAAACTCAATACATATTTATCTTATACATTCTAATCCATATCTTATAATTATGTTCATAATTTTTTCAATAGCTTTTCCCTTTCTTTACTTCCTATAGCCTTATTTTAAATTATCTCATTCCTTTCTTAATTCAATTACATATCTTTTTCTAATTTTTAAAATCTTTCTAATCAATGTTTTTATACTTTCATCTATCCTGTTTACAATTTCATATTATCTTTTCACATAAAGCAAATTTTCTCCTGTAATTACTAAACTGGAGTGTAACACCTTTGTATCCTTTTTCAAATCTTATTTAAAAATTTAAGTTACATCTTTACAGTTATAACATTCATTTTCTAACCTCTATTTTATAACACATACCTATTTTCAATCGAATTCTGCTTGGTACATTCCCTTAAAATACACACTAAATTCTTAAAAGAAAAAAGTATATATGTATATATATCTGTGTATATATGCATAACAATAGTAAATAGAATAATTATTGTATTCAAGTACAGCTCTGCCATTAACATTAATAACCATCTTTTACATTTCTATTTCTTTTAACAAACATTACCTAGTAATATGTCTTTCATTTTAATCATATTTCATATTTTACTTATAACTGTCTTTAAATAAAAAACCAAAGAATAGTGATTAACAGTAGTCAATAAAGTTATTATTCTTATTCAAGTTCATCTTGTCAACTGATAAAATTCTTCCATGTTTTCAGTTTTTTTAAACGTTCTTTTTAAATCATTGAGAGCCTTATTCTCTTTATAAACAAATATTCCACTACACATCAATAGAATTTTTTTCTATGACTTTAATCATCTAACATATTTTCTAACCCTTTTCTATTTCTAATATAAAATGCTATCCCATGCACCCTTGCAGACTCCTCTCCTTAAGTTAAATTTTAACCATTGTCTCTGTGTCTTTTAAATAGGTTTATACCTTTAATTCTTGTATGTTTTTCCTGTACCTCTATATCTTGTTTCTGTCTTTTGTAGCTTCTTTTCCTTTCCCTCTTCCCTCTCTTCTTCTCCCTCCCCTTTTTATTCCCTTTTCTATCTAATTCTCCCTTCTCTGATCCTCTCTTCTGCTTCTTCCTGATATTATGATTACTTTTCAAATTACTCTTGTTTTTTAGTTGTTGCTTCAGTGCTTAAGTTTTTAACTCCCTTTCCCCCCCTTTCCCTTTTTTACCCCGCTTAAAATTCCTCGGTCATTAAAGATGGCTTCTTCATTGTCCCGCCCTTCTTGTTCTGCCAGCGTTTCTTGTTGTTTTTCATAGTTCAAGATCTCCATTTCTAAAAATTGAAATACGAAGCCAAAAGATCCTCTTCCCTCTTCTTCTTTTTGTTCTTTAAGTCTCATTTTTAACTCTTCAAGGAGTGATGCCATTTTTAAAAAAATTTAAACAGCCTGATTGATTGATTTTATTTTATTTCATTAGGATCCTCTATCCAAAGTTCCAGGAATCATCCAATAATCCAAAACTGTTTCTTGCTTCTTTTCTCACTTTCTTTTCTAGGGGCTTTGTTATCTTATAACAAAGTTTCAACTACAATGTATCTTTTGCAAGCCTTGTTAAAGTTCCACTATCATTTTTTTTAAGCTCCAGGTGGTCTCCTCCATTTTCCAGATTCCACCCTCTTTTTTCCTTTTTCCCTCCTCTGCTTTCTTTCTTTCTTTAAAGAAAGTTTTTAAATTATCCAAGACTCTTTATCCCTTTGACACTTTATTTTCAGCTAGAAATAACCTATTAATGTCAAAGTGGATTAGTATCAATTTCTTATTTGAATCCCTTCTTCTAAGTCAGTTAAAACTATCAGTGTTAGAGGGAAAAAAGCCAATTCCATTTCCTTTCCCTTTCGCAGCTTAAAATCTTTTTAGGAGTAGTATTAGTCTTTAAAATTCAGGTTCCAGGTACCTTAAATAGATGTTTTCCATTCAACCTGGTCAGTCAAACTTTCTCCTTTAAACTTCCTCCTGAATAATCTTGTCCGGTTGGGTTCTTCTTTGAGGTGGCCATTTCTTTTTTTCTTTTTTTGAAAAAAGTTTTATTGATTTTAACAACGAATAAAAACACATAAAACGTAAGACATAAAACATAAAAACATCATCCTCTTTCATAAATTTACAGACAGTGTATTGGTTGGTTTGCCACTCCTTTTTGTGCATCCATTTCATAGTCTCCATTGTAATTGTATTACATAATAGCTCATATTATCAAACAACAATTATATAACCTGATATCATTATTAAACAATCATTTGACTACAATTTTATTAATTCATGCTTTAACGAGATAACTATAGTTTGCTTAATTTATTTAACCAATCATAAAGTCATACCAAGTCTATCTTAATAAAATTTTATAAAGATACTATCAAAGAAAAAAAAAAGGTTTAAATTGATTATTTCCTTAGTTTCTAAATATTCTATGATTATGTTTTATTATCTAACCATTGATAAAAAAAAAGGTCCCAAACTTCATAGAATTGTTTATCTTCTTGTTCTCTAATTTCTAATGTCAATCTACTCATTTCAGCACATTCCAATATTTTCTTAATAATTTCTTCCTCTGATGGTATTTTCTCACTCTTCCAATTTTTAGCAAATACAATCCTAGCTGCTGTTAATACATTTACAATCAAATACTTCAAATTTTTATTATATGTATCAGGTAAGATTCCCAATAAAAAAAATCTCTGGCTTCAAATCGAAATGTTTCTTTGTCATTTTTTCCAACCATATGTGAATTCTAGTCCAATATTTTCTAGTGTCCTCACAAGTCCACCACATATGATAATATGAGCCAGATATTTGATGACATTTCCAGCACTTTTCAGATTTATTCTTGAACATTCTTGCTATTCTTGTCGGGGGAAAGTACTACCTGTAAAACATCTTATACAAATTTTCTTTATATGCTGTTGACATTGTCATTTTATAATTTTGAGACCACAATTTTTGCTATTTCTCTAAATCAATCCCATATCCAAAATTTTTCCCCCAAGCAATCATTGTTTCTTTAACTTGTTCTTCCTCTAATTTAATTTCCAGCAAATAATTATATAATTTTTTAATCACTTTTTCATCAGTACCTGTCAAAATCCTATCTAGGTCAGTCAATTTATCATAAAATCCCTCTGTTTTAGAATCTTTAAGATATCTTGATTGTATTTGTGCATATGAAAACCAATTCATCTTTATACCTTGTTCTTCTAGATTTTGCATCGTTTTAAATTCACCCTTTTCATCCAATATTTCCCCATATCTCACTGTTTGTTCCTTCTTATATGTTATAGGATAAGAAAAAGCTTCAGTAGTTGATAACCAAACTGGGATTTTCCAATAGCATTGTCTCTTAATTTTCTCCCAGTTCAACCATAAAGACTCCCGTACATAATGTCTTCTAAAATAGCCCTGCAATTTAGTTCCCTTATACCACAGAAAAGCATGCCAGCCCAATAATAAATCATGTCCTTCTAATGTCAACAATCTAGACTTTCTTAATGTTATCCATTCTTTGACCCACATTAAATTTGCAGCTTGGTAATATAACTCCCAATTAGGAAGGCCAAATCCTCCTCTAGTTCTAGCGTCTTGTAAAAGTTTTAATTTTATTCTCGCTTTCTTACCTTGCCATATATACTTCAACACAATTTTATTTATTATTTTATTAAATAATCTTTGCCAAGCCTAACTGATTTGTTTGGAACAAATATAAAATTCTAGGTAAAATATTCATCTTGATTGTTAAAATTCTACCTATCAATGACAATTGTAGATTTTCCTATTTCTTCAAATCAGATGCTATCTGCTGTTTAAGATTAATATAGTTATTCTCTTTCAATGTAGAATAACTTGATGTCAAATGTATCCCCAAATATTTAACCTTGTTCGTAACTTGGATTTTCAATAAGTCTGCCAGTTTTTCTCATTGCCTTAATAACATGTTCTTTGTCAGAATCTTTCTTTTATCTTTATTTATTTTCAGACCAGCCATCTCACCATACTTCTCTATCTTTTCCAATAGTTTTAAAGTTGTCTCTAGAGGATCTTCCAGAATGAAAACCAAATCATCCACAAAGGCTTGCAATTTAAATTCCTCCTTTTTAATTTTCATGCCTTTTATATTTTGGTCCTCTCTAATATTTCTATTCAACACTTCCAAAGTCAGTACAAATAGCAAAGGTGATAATGGGCATCCTTGTCTTGTGCCTTTTCTTATATTAATAGAGCCTGTAAATTCTCCCTCAATCATTACTTTTGCCGATTGCATATAGTATATGGCTTCTATTTCTTGAATAAATTTTCTGGGAAAGCCCATCTGTTCCAGTAATAGTAACATAAATCTCCAATTCACGTTATCAAATGCCTTTTGGGCATCTAGGAATATCAAAGCCATTTGTTTTTCAGGATGCGCCTCATAATATTCCAAAGTGTCCAGAATTACCCTCATATTGTCTTTAATTTGTCTCTTTGGTAAAAATCCATTCTGATCAGAATGAATACAATTATTTAAGTATTTTTTTAAGTCTTTCTGGCAGAATTGAGGCAAAGATTTTATAGTCTGCATTCAATAAGGAAATAGGTCTGTAGTTCTTAATTTTTTAATGGATCAGCCCCTTCTTTTGGAATAAGTGTAATATAAGCTTCTGACCATGTTTTAGGTATTTTCTTATTTAACATAACTTCATTCATGATTTCTAGCAGTGGTATGCTCAACGATTCTTGTAGTGTTTTATAAAATTCTGCCGGAAGCCCGTCTGGACCTGGTGCTTTCCCATTATTCTGTCTGTTGAATGCTTCAGTTAATTCCATCATTGTTATAGTGCTTTCTAACATTTTTTCAGTCTCTTCAGGTATCTTGCGTAAATTAGCATTTTGTAAATATTGTTTAATTTTTCCCTCATCAAGATTCTCCTGTTTATATAGTTGTCCATAAAAGTCTTGAATAATTTCCTTTTTCTCCTTATTGCCATAACACATTTGACCTTGATCATCTATTAACTGTAATATTTTCCTTGATTCTTTCTCCTTTCTCAGTTTATATGCTAACCATCTACCTGGCCTGTCTGCATCTTCAAAATAGTTCTGTTTAGCACTTCTGATTTTTTGTGCCAGTTCTTCTTTCTCTACCTGGCCCATTTTATGTTTGATTATGTCCATTTTAAGTTTAATATCTTTTTTCTGTGGCATTTTCTGTAATTTTTTTCCAGTTTTTTGTAGTCATCTTCTAGAGCTTTAATAGCTTGCCTCTTCCTAGTATTTTTTTCCTTTGTATAGTCTATTATTAATCCTCTCGCATATGCCTTCATTGTATCCCAAACATTCTGTATTGAAGTATCTTCTTTTTTATTTTCAATTCTCAAGTCAATTCTTTTTCCATCCATTGTGTGAAGTCTTTTTCCTTTAAAATAGTATTATTTAATGTACATCTAGATCTTCTTTGTTGTCCTTTCCATTTAATTGTCATTGGATTATGGTCTGCCCATGTACTTGTTTCAATATTTGCTTCTTAAATATAAGATATTAATTCTGTTGAGATCCAAATCATATCTATTCTGGACCATGATAAATGTCTATTTGAATAAAAAGTATACTGTTGAGTTTTAGCATTTCTTTCTCTCCATATATCTTTTAAATTTAATTCATCTATCATTTTGAAGAAGGATTTAGGGAGAGTCTTTTTATTTTGTTTTGATGCTGTCGCTGTGTAGTCCAATTTATTATCTACAATTCCATTGAAATCTCCCATCATAACTATGTTAATATAGTCCAGTTCGATTGCTTTCATATGTAACCTTTTATAAAATTCTTCTTGTTTATTGTTCGGGACATAAATTGTGACCAGGAGTGTTTTTGCATTATTATCCACTATTTCAACCATTAATACTCTTCCATCTTCATCATTATAGATCAGTTTGGCTGGAATAGATTCTTTTAGACATAAGACATAAGAGTTTATTTGTCATTACACTCGCAAGCGGGTGCAACGAAATGAGGTGCTCTTCCACAAGTAAAACTGGACAAACACCATTAAATTAAATTAAAACTAAACATAACCGACCATACAATAATCTCTATGCAATTTAAAAATATAAAATCCCATTACTCTCAGCCATTCACTTCCACATAAATCTTAATATACAAGGCCACTCTTCTTTTCTTACAATGAGTCAGGGAAGTAAAAGTTTTCCCTAATTTTGATCGTATCAATAATTGTTGATGTTGTTTTTTAATGTGTACTTCTTGTAAGCAGATTATATCAAATTTTAATTTCTCTAATTTATGAAAAGTTTTTCTTCTTTTGGTAGCTGAATTCAGTCCATTTATATTCATAGAAATCAATTTTTTTCCTCCATGATTATGTTTTATATTTAGGTCTAACAGCTCTTGTAGATCTTACTTCACGTTGTTCTTTGGTCTCCACTTGTCCACCTACTGCACTTTCTTCTTTTCCCATTCCCATTTGGTCATTTTGAAGTTCAGTTGAGATGGTCTCTTTTTCTATCTCTATTTCTCTTCTTTTGAAGAATTCATTGTAGAATATTTCTGCTTTCTCAATTGAATCAATTCTGTGTCTCTGTTCTTGCCATGTCAACATTAATGCTTCTGGAATCAGCCATCTGTAATTCACCTCTTTTTCCAGCAACATTTTAGTCAGGAATCGATATTCTCTTCTCATCTCTCTCACTTTTCTGGGTACTTGTTTTAAGACCACAATCTCTTTGTCTTTATATTTCAACGTCTTCTCTGTTGCCACTTGTAATATTTGTGTTTTAATAGGTTTTTTTTTGGTAAATCTAACATGGACCTCTCTTGGTAGACTGTTCCTCATCGCATATCTTGTGAAGACTCAATATATCTCATCTACTCCATCCATCATCTTTTCCTTTGTTATTCCCAGAGCTCCAGCCAAGATTTCTATCATTACTGCAGCCAAATTTTGTCTTTTTTCTTCCACTATGTTTTGGAATCTGAGGTAAAATTCTGATCTGTCCATCTCCCACTTCAACATCCCACTTTTATCTTGTTCAACCATTGTTAATCTGCTGTCGATGTTTCCAATTGTCTCATCTCTTTGTTTATCTTTCTCTTCCATTTTTTGGAGTCTCTCATCGTATTTCACCATCAATTGTTGAATGTTTTCAATTTTTTCATCAGTCTTCACGATTCTTTGTTCAATGCTCTCCGTTCTTTGTTCAATACTCGTTTTAAGTTCTTGAATTCCTTGCATAACCATCGTTAGATCCACTTGTGCTTTATCTTGCTTCGCCATTGTTAAAAGTCGTCCTCCAGCTGATGGGGAGGCAGGAGCAGAGGTTGAAATGCCAGAAGGTAACATTTTCTTACTCATTTGGATAGCTCCAGGTCTTCAAGCTCTTTTAATCCAATTGGTAGGGTGGCCAATTATAATCCAATTAGGAAAAAGGAAAACATAAGAAAAAGCAATAAAAAATAAAAAGCCCAAAATTGAAAAGAAAAAAGGATTAAAAATAAAAATAAAAAGGAGGTTCTTCAGGTTCTTCTAAACCTTTATCCTGTTATGGGATAGTCAGTTGTTGTTCAAAAATAAAAATAAAAAATAAAGAGAAAAAGAATAATACCCAATAATATTAAAAAATAATAAGAAAAAAAGAGAGAAAGAAAATTCTTCAGGTTCTTCACACCTTAATCCAATTGAAAGGTCACAAAAAGTAAGAGATAACCATAAGAGTAAATCAAAAATGGAAACAGGAAAGACAAAAGTCCCAATAAAGAAAAAGAAAAAAGATATTCTGAGGCTTTCCCTTTAAAAAAAAAGATAAAAGTAGAATAAAAAAAATAAAGAATAAATATACAAATATTACAAAGTACTGTGGGGTTGAAGAGGGGGGATAAAACAGCTAAGAGAAAATAAAAAAGGAGCACACTGCATTTTATTTAAGTATCCAAGGTTCTTATTATGGCTTCTCCATAAATTTGAAGCCAAGCTTCAAATGTTCAATTAATAGTAGAGGTCCCAGAGAGACACCTGTAAAAACATTCTCCAGTGCTCTTCTCTCTATCTTATCAAGTTCCAGTGTCCTTGAGGAAGAATTTTTCACAGTCCTCTCAACTTCAAATAAAGTATTTTCAAGCCTCTAGTTGGCAGTGTTACAAAGTTTCTTTAATCCACTCCCCCTTCTTCCCAAAAAAAGCCTAATAGAAAAAGAAAATATACATGTATATGTGTGTGTAAATATAAGTAGTCAAAAAGGAGAAAGAAAGTAAGTAGATATAGGAGAAAAATCCAGTCTGGTTACAGTTACTAAATCTCAATAGAAGTTCAGTGAAGAAAAAAAAAGTAAAAGTAAAAAGCCAAGCCTCACTTTGACATTTCTCTTTAAAAAATCACCATTAGGTCAATTTTATCTATTTTTGTCAGAAATCTTACAGGTTTCTTCTCATTCTAGAGTGTCCTTAAGTCCCAAATATTTTTTGTAAAAAATCCTCACCAGCCGATACACTTTCTCTTTCTGTCTCTTCCTTCCGGAGCTATCCCTGCTTCAGCAGCTTAATGGCTGCTCTCTGCCGATGGTAGAAGGGCTTCTCCTGGATCAACCAGGGACTTGTGATGTCCCTGGGATCAATGGAATTCGCCCCTTACTGTCACCGTCTCTATGGGACGGTTTAGGTCCATCAGGACTGACCAGGGGCAAAGATATCAGCTGCAATCTCGGAACCCCGAGATTGCAGCTGTATCACAGCGACGTGGCTCTGCCTTCCTGAGGTGGCCATTTCTGACCACCATTGCAACCGCCTTTGGGAAAGGGAGTAATGGCCAGCTGAGGAGGAGAGATGCAGCTCTCCTCAACCCCGCTGATGGCTCCTCCTTCTTCACCACCTCTTCGGGGTGACTTCAGCCCTGAATCCGGGCGGCTCAGGGCACTCCAGCGGTGAGCACTGATCAAAACCGTGGACGATCGCGATTTCAGTCCATCACTGAAGAAGCCCAAACCGGAAGTCTACATATATATAGTAATTATTATGTCTTAGAATTCCAGTGATGAAAGATATCTCTTGGGCCATCTGCAAATGGTGCTGAAGGCACTTACAATGCCATTTCCTTCTAAGGTTTAAACATATGAGCACAAATTAACAGTTTTCATACACAAACATTTTCCTAAAGTTGTTGGGGATAAAAAATAAAATATACTCTTTAACTGTGTAACTGAGCTGCTACTGTGTGTGTTTGTGTGTGTGTTAAGTAAGATGCAGTCTGTGCATTAAAGGTATATTTCTTGGCATTACAAGCTGCTGTTTGAGGCATAATTAAATTACAGTTTGCATTAACTTTTAATGACAATTCTACAACTAGTTTTGTTTTTTCCCCTTTGTTCAATACTTGCATTCAATCCATTTTGGATTTCATGTTTAAGTGAACAGCATGGAGGTTGATTAAAAGAGAGCTCATCCCACTCAGCATGCACTTACAAAACAGAAGCAGCTGCCAGTCGAACCATTAGGCAATTTGAGACACACCAAGGGGGTGTGAGTAAAACCTGCAGCCCATTCCAAGAATATTTAACAGCATGATTCAGAGAAAGTTGCAAATTAAATGGAAGGAACTGTTAAAAAGAGAAAATGCAGAGAATTTGAATAGAAATGTGATGTAAGAGAAGCCTCATGGTTTAAAGGTGGGAAAAGTTCAAAAATATTGCATAGTCTCTCATAAAAATATTATGTATGGCTAAGTAGCTGACAGAGAGATGACGATGTACATGTGCACGTACACACATGCACACACTAAGACACACATAGAGTGTAAGGAGAGACCAAAAATTCCATGTGCGGAGCAACTTATGGGTACTTATTAACCCCTTTCTCTCCTTCAAACAAGGCTAGAACAGTTTATTTTATGCAATCTCTTTTTTTTACAGTACCCTTTGACCTCTAGGCTTTTAAATTTTATTTTGTGACTTAGTAGAGTCTTTGGTTTGCTGTTGTCTTACAAAGAATCTAGACCTCAAGCATCTTCTTTAGAAATACCAGATGTTCTTCTAGAAAACCAATTTCCACTAAACAAAATATTATTTAAAACATACTTGTCATTACTTCCAATGATCTGATTAATATAATTTCTGACTTAGCATTAGTGCTTTAAAGAAACCAGCATGAAATATTTCATCTTTAGGTGTGCTGCAATATAACAGGACATCCCTTATTTATTAAAATAATTTATATTCCACTCTTCCACAATCAGAATGACTTGCAATAAAATGTGAAACTTCCACTTAGAAAAGGGTAGAATATACAAGTTCATTTAAAGTAACAAGGTTAAAACAAAAAATTGAGTTCAAATCAGAATTATTTTTATTAGGCACAATAAAAGGCAAATTAAGTAAGAAAACCCAATATATCATGCTTCACATAATAATGGCGGCTAGGATCATCTTTGCACAAAATTGGAAACAGGACAACATTCCCACAGAAGAGATGGTGATAAAAAGGGTGCTTGAATACACAGAGATGGACAGATTAACAATGGAGTTGAAGATAAGGAAGAAACAGAATATTACGTGATTTGGGATAGGTGGTATGAGTGGTTAGAGAATAGATGTAAAATAGATGGTTTCAAATTACAGGAATAAAGATGGCCAAAGTGCTGTCTTCTTTCTAATAGGAGTTTTGAAGTTTAATAATGGTGTGATCTTGCTTTGTTTTGGGGTTTGACAGCTTTTGATGTTCCAACTGCTTGGACTTCAAGTTCAGGTTTTATTGGCAGATTGCCAAATCTCACTGAAAAATGCCATAGTCTAGCAATTTCTTGACTGACATTTGGGCCTTTTCACATGATTTACAAGATGTTAAGATTCTCACGTGAAAGCTCAGCCAATTACATTCATTTGCATTAATTAAGTTGTTTAATTTGGGCATTAACAAGCACTATTTCCAAGGCAACAAGTGTCCTAGCATCCATTGGCCCTAGTTCCTAATGCACAACCATTTTAAATGTTGCCATAGATGATTATCTTGCTTCTGATACAAAAAATTTTTGGTTGATTTTAAAATGTCAAATGCATACTTCCCTACCTGCATGGGAAACAATATAACTAAAGTTTACACATAGTTTTCATACAGCATCATTAGTGTATTATAGAATTGTCAGCCAGTTCAAAAAAATTGCCACACATGAGGTTGTGAGTTCTAATTTGCTAGATATCTTGAGTGACTAGAAAAACATTTGCAAGAGGAGTAAATCCTAAAGTGACTTCTGGTGCTAATTATCTCTAAGGCCCCTTCCAACACTTTGATTCTAGGTCTAATATCTAAACAGTATATCTCAAAAAAAAAAAGTGGCTAGTTTCATGCTAGATTGTCTGCTTATATCAAAGAAGGATTAGAATAGAGTAGAGTAGAGTAGAATTAGTAGAATAGAATAGAATAGAATAGAATAGAATAGAATAGAATAGAATAGAATAGAATAGAATAGAATAGAATAGAATTCTTTATTGGCCAAGTGTGATTGGACACACAAGGAATTTTTCTTGGTGCAAATGCTCTCAGTGTACATAAAAGAAAAGATGCATTCATCAAGAGTCAAGAATCATAAGGCACAATAATAATAGTTATAGGGTACAATAAGCAATCAAATCATACTAGGAAACAGTTAATATAAATTGTAAGGATACAAGTGACAAAGTTACAGTCATACAGTCACAAGTGGGAGGGGATGGGTGATAAGGAGTAATGAGAAGATTAATAGTAATAGTAGTGCAGACTTTGTAAATAGTTGGACAGTGTTGAGGGAATCATTTGTTTAGCAGGGTGATGGCATTAGGAAAAAAACTGTCCTTGTGTCTAGTTGTTCTAGTGTGCAGTGCTCTACAGCATCATTTTGAGGGAAGAAATTGAAACAGTTTATGTCCAGGATGTTAGGGGTTTGTAAATATTTTCACAGCCCTATTTTTGATTCATTTAATATACAGGTCCTCGATTGAAGGCAGGTTGGTAGTAATTGTTTTTTCTGCAGTCCTAATTACTCTCTGAAGTCTGTGTCTGTCTTGTTGGGTTGCAGAACCAAACCAGACAATTATAGAGGTGCAGATGATAGACTCAATAATTCCTCTGTAGAACTGTATCAGCAGCTTTCTGAGTTGGCACAGAAAAAACATTCTTTGTTGTGCTTTTTTGATGACGTTTTTGATGTTAGGTGTCCATTTTAGGTCTTGTGATATGATAGAACCTAGAAATTTGAAGGTCTCTACTGTTCTCAAGTATTGTAAGAGGTGGTAGTATGGGAGGGTTTCTCCTAAAGTCTGTCACCATTTCTATGGTTTTGAGTATGTTCAGTTTCAGATTGTTCTAGTTGTACCATGAGGCAAGTTGTACAACCTCCTGTCTGTATGCGGAATCATTGTTGTCTCGAATGAGACCAATCACTGTTGTATCATCTGCAAACTTCAGTATGAAGTGAAACCATTATCAAATTCCATGAATTAGAAGAGAGTGATTGTTCAAACATATCTCAAAATTTGTTATTCAGTATGGTGTATGTAATAATGATTTATAGCAAATATCTTTGAGAATATGGTGTCATTTAGGGAATAAGTAAATTGTCATAAAGCTACTAATAAAACTGACATCTTCCTACAAGGTTAAAGAATGTTATAGTGCTGAATGCAACTTCCATGCAGGTAAATCTATTAATTTTTTGCTGAATAATAGAAGCTATTTTAGGAGTGAGGGTTCAGACATTGACCTGTGTTCTTACAAGTCACTAAAATATTCAAAGTCTGTTTAAATAAATTTTAAGTAGGTTTTCAAAAATGCATGCTTGTGCTTGAAATCAGACCAGACTGCTGGCAATTTTGTACAGGAATCCAATTATCTTGTACATTAATTTTAAACTTCTTGTTATAAGTCTGTCAATTAAATATTAAATCATTTTGACCCAGAAAAGGCAGCCTGGGAAAAATTTGTACATAATGTCAGAGAGGTCTCTTAAATCAACTGATGTGTTAGAGAAATCTCTTATAATGAAATTAGAAGTCTATAAAGGTACTTATAGTTGCATACATATACCAATATGTAGTTTCCATAATCTTTCTGGACAAATAATGCTTGCATATGCAGTTTTCATGACAATATTGTATGTGGTATATCCTGATAACTTTGTACCGCTTAGTGTGGTGTCTCAGAAGTAAGTTCCATTGAATTCAATAGCCCTTCATACCAATTAGGGGTGATTATAATTCCAGTTTCCTTTTGTATTTTATAGTTGTTTAACCCTATTTAAAAGGCTATTTTTCATTTTTAAAGTAGGCAAATTATTTCATAAGAAATATATTTTAATTGTTAATTAACTGGATATTGAAATCATTTGATTAAGAGCAGCCTATAATTTTTTGTATTAATAAATCCAGCCATTTGCCTTCATATTTCTGTGAACAAAACTAAAGTTTTAAAAATCATATTACTTAAGAACAGAAATGGCAAGGCAATGAAAAATGTCTCTGAAATTTTAATTGTTTCTGAATTTACTGTTTCAATTACATCCCCCTCCCTATTTTACTGTGTAATAGCTTTTGCAGAGATTACAGAATTTGTGTATGGAGACATCAGTAAATAGTAAGATTGAATCCCAAATGCAAATTGACATATCCCCATCTAAACTAGTAAACCAACTGAAGGGCAGATTGTGTTTATTAACATTGGGTTGAAAATCTTCAGTTTAATAAAATAGGGCACTTTTAGCCCTATACATTGACTCAGCCAATTGTGAAAGAATTCACTGACTTTTTAGAAGTAAAATGCTTTATATATATGCTTTATTGTATAATATATTTTGTAATAAGATGGAGGGCTAATTGTGTTTACTAATATTGGCCTGAAAATCTTTATTTTATTTATTATTTTAGTTTAATAATATAGACCATTTTCAATACTTTTTTCTCAATTGGATCCCCAGTACAATGTCTTCTCTTATGATAGAATTATTCCAGAATCTTCTACACTTTTGTCCTAATCCAGCAGGTTTCTGGATGCACTCATTCAAATAGAAATTCTGGTCTAGGAACTTTAACAGAAATAATACAGCCAGCATTATTATGGTACATGTCGGTACACTACATATTTCCTCAGCTTGTTGAGATATGGGCAACAATATGTTATTGTACAAGATAGGAGTAGAATAGAAATAGGAATAGGAATAGACTAGACTAGACTAGACTAGAATAGAATAGAATAGAATTCTTTACTAGTCAAGTGTGATTGGACATACAAAGAATTTGTTTCTGGCACACAAGCTCTCAGCATACATACATACAACAACAAAATGATCGGTCATGAATCATAAATTATAGTTGCAATCATTAATCATAAGATACAAACAACAAGTGATAATTGTTGTTTAGAGATACTACTTTATACAAAGCGTGCTTGAAGTAAAACTAAGCTTATGCCAAACACAAAAATGTATTCAATCTGAACACAGAGGATAGTTAAGAATATAGCATGGATACAATTAAGAATGATAATCTACTTTGACTTTTTCTATCATCCTAGAACAGGGATCTCCAAACTTGGCAACTTTAAGACTTGTGGACTTCACCTCCCAGAATTCCCTAGCTGGCTGGCTGTGGAATTTTGGGAGTGGAAGTCCACAAGTCTTAGTTGCCAAGTTTGAAGACACCTGTCCTAGAACAATGGTACCGTATATACTTGAGTATAAGTCGACCCGAATATAAGCCGAGGCACCCAATTTTACCACAAAAACTGGGAAAACTTATTGACTCGAGTATAAGTCGAGGGTGGGAAATGCAGTAGCTACTGGTAAATTTCAAAAATAAAAATAGATACCAATAAAATTACATTAATTGAGGCATCAGTAGGTTAAATGTTTTTGAATATTTATTTCAAAGAAAAACAGTAAACTAGCTCTGTAAGTGGAAAAGAGAGCCAACAAAACCAATATGGTATCAACAATAACTTTAAAAGTACAAAAACCTTAGCTCAATCAGCAACCAAGCTAAAACACAAGAGTTAAAATCCTTCAAAACTGGATTCCTCCTCATCATCTGTATGTTATATTTATGGACAAAAGTGGATATTCATTCAGGCTAGAGTGCTTTAAAATGTAAATGAGGTTAGTTTCACACACACATGCACACCGTTTCGCTTTCCATAAACTAATTTTTTAGTGCATGACAGATGAAGTGCCTGACAGATGAAAGTCCTCTTAGGAAACTTTAGATCTTAACTGGCATTACATTTAAAATCAAACATGTTCACATTCTTAACATTTTTCCATGGCAAAGTGTTTCTCAAATAATCCATAATAATGCCGTGGGAGGGAATTATTGTCTAATTAAAACTTTCACTAGGACAGTTGAGAATAAGTTTGATGTTCACAATTTCCTCCTTGAAAGAGACCAGTAAATAGGGAACAAGAAGATGAAGAAAAAGAGGTGAGTTTTTTCACATTTTTCACACTGCAGTGAACAAAAATGGCATCATAGGAACAGGCTTATTCTCAGTCCAAAGGTTTGTTTCTGATTTCTTCCCTGATTTAAGGGAAATTTGGGAAACGATCTCACTATCATGAAAGGTTTAATTGATTCACTAACCCAAAAGATGATGATGATGATGACAGTGGGAGGCAGGAGACATATTGCCTGAGCCTGGCGGTTTGTTGGCGAAGCTGGAAGCACGCAACGCAGGAGCTCGCGGGGGCCCCGGGCGCCCGTTAATGGAGAAGGAGAGGCCACTTGGGGTCGCCAGGCTCAGGCAGCCTCCTCCGCCCCCTACCCTCGCAGCGAAGAGCTGCTCTGGGAGCAGCGAGACAAAGTGCCTGGCTGCGCCATGGCGGGAGCCGCCGAGAGGAAGAGGGCCGCCCTTTCCTGGGGAGCGCGGCGTTTGCGGCTCTCCTGTTCAGTCCCCAACGGTGAAAAGACTTTCGGAGCTGCGGGCTCTCCTTCCCCATTAACGGGCGCGCTTCCAGCTTCGCCAACAAACCACCAGGTTCAGGCAGCCTCCTCCGCCCCCTACCCTAGCAGTGAAGAGCTGCTCCGGGGGCAGCGAGACAAAGTGCCTGGCTGCGCCATGGCAGGAGCCCCCGGAGCAGCTCTTCGCTGCTAGGGTAGGGGGCGGAGGAGGCTGCCTGAGCCTAGCGGTTTGTTGGCGAAGCTGGAAGCGTGCAATGCAGGAGCTCGCAGGGGCCCCGGGTGCCCGTTAATGGGGAAGGAGAGGCCACTTGGGGTCGCCTGTGTGGCCCTCAGCGGGTAGACAGCCACGGCGGCGATGCTGCCCTGGAGGCGTGATCGGTTGCAGCCACGCCAGCGCAGGCCAGGCATAGTGCCGTAGTGGCTGACTCGAGTATAAGCCGAGGGCGGGTTTTTCAGCACAAAAAATGGGCTGAAAAACTCGGCTTATACTCGAGTATATACGGTATATTAGAAGAATCAATTGACAGAAAACATGGTGAAGGGTTTCTGCAGCTTGTTCTTTACTGAGCAGTTTCCCAAACATTTATCAGACTTGAAACCAATTCTTACACAATGTATTTTTATGAAGTTGAAGTGATAGGTAAGCATTAAAGGGAAATTGTCTGGTTCAGGTAAAATTAATTACCAAATATCATTTAATGGCTTATTTCTATTTATTATTTTAAGTACTACTTTATTTTCATCACTTGTAAAACAGTAAGAATGTGATTCTCTCTGTGTATTCACATGTGTATGTGTGTATTTCCTATTATGAAGACAAAATGTGATTGCCATCATAGTTCACTATTACCAGAGACATAGTAAATCTTTCATCAATGGATTACATGAAATTGCTACACTTTGAGTAAAGATGCCTCATAACCTCCTTGGCAATTACAAAGAATGAGTAATTACCATTTAAACCATTTTACAGCCACATTAAACATAAGCCTTGGGGGAAAAATAATTCAATGAAATGCCTGAGTAGAAATTATAGGAGGATTTTTCAAATTCAGTGCTCCGTAGCCATAAATTGTATCATTCAAAATTGTTCTCTCATTTAAAACACTGTACTGCTTCCTATAAAATTGAAGAATTCAGCTTTCCTCCCATATTAAGGAAGAACACATAATTTTATGACTTTTGCAATCCTTATGTTCAGACCTGAAATTTTAAAAAATAGGAAGTTTTGTGAGAAGGCGGAGCTTCGTTGCTGCGTTACAGCTGCGATCTCAGGGCTCTGAGATCGCAGCTGATATCTTCGCCCCTGGTCGGTCCTAACGGACCTAAACCATCCTGTAGAGACGGTGACAGCAAGGGGTGCGTTCTATAGATCCCAGGGAAATCGCAAGTCCCTGCTTGATCCAGAAGAAGCCCTTTTATCATCAGCGGAGAGGCAGCCATCAAGCTGCTGAAGCTGGGACAGCTCCGAAAGGAAGAGATTGGAAGGGAAAGCATATCGGTTTGGTGAGGACTTTTTAATTATTATTAATATTTGTCTAAAGGACACCCTAAGAATGAGAAGAAATCTGTAAGATTTTTGACTAAACTGACTTAGCGGCAATTTTTAAAGAGAAATGTCAAAGTGAGGCTTGGCTTTTTACTTTTACTTTTTTTTTCTTTCCATTGAACTTTTATGGTGATCTAGTTAATCAGATTGGTTTTTTCTTTTAAACTTACTTCTTTTTTTTTTTTCCTCCCTTCTCCTTATATATATATGTTTTGTTCGGGTATTTTCCCACGTGGTGCTTTTAAAGTTGTAGCAACGTTTCAGCAGAATCTCATCTGCCATCATCAGGCTTCTGTATGGTGTTTGTCTTGAGTCAGACTTTTACAGTGGTTACAGATTTAAATTTGGGGCAGCCTATTGCTGTGTCAGAATGGTTTTTCATAGACAAACACCATACAGAAGCCTGATGATGGCAGATGAGATTCTGCTGAAACATTGCTACAACTTTAAAAGCACCACGTGGGAAAATACCCGAACAAAGCTGAATGCCAGATATATATATATATATATATACTTTTTCTTTCTTTTTAGGTTTTTTAGAGGGGAAGAAGGGGGAGTGGGTTTTAGGAAACTTTGCAACACTGCCAACTAGAGGGTTGAAAATATTTGAAGTTGGGACCTGAGAAAACAACATTTTTCTCAAGGCCACTAGAATTGATAAGATAGAGGGAAGAGCACTGGAGGATGTTTATACAGGTGCCCTTTGGGACTTCTATTATCAATTGAATATTTGAAGCTTGGCTTTGAAATGTGTGGAGAAGCCAAATAAGAGCCTTGGATAAATAAAAGGCAGTGAGTGCTTTTTACTTTTTATTTCTTATTAACTATTCTATCCCTCCCCTCCAACCCCATAGCATTTTGTAATATTGGTATATTAATTTTTTATTTTTTATTTTACCTTATTTTTATTTTTTTAAAGGGGAAGCCTCAGAATATTTATCTTTTTCTTTTTCTTTTTTCTTTTTATTGGGATATTTGTCTTTTTATTCCTACTTTTGACTTATTTTTATGGCTATTTTCTATTTTTGAGGTCTCTCAATTGGATTAAGGTGGGAAGAACCTGAAGAACTCTTTTTTCTTTCCTTTTTCTTTGCTTATTATTTTTTTCTTTTTCTTTTTAATATTGTTGGGCTTTATTTTGTCTTTTTTCTCTCTCCATTTTTAATTTTTATTTTTGAATTATAATTGAGTATTTCACAATTGGATTAGGGTCTTGAAGAACCTGAAGAATTTCTCTTTTTCAATTTTGGGCCTTTTACTTTTTATTGGCTCTTTGGTTTTTTTTTCTGGTGTTTTCCTTCTTTCTAATTGGATTACAATTGGTCACCTTACTAATTGGATTAAAAGAACCGGAAGACTCTGAGCTACGGAATGAGTAAGAGAATTTTACCTTCGGGCACTTCAACTTCTGCTCCTGTCTCCCCATCATATGGAGGAACTTTCAACAATGGCGAAGCAAGATAAAGCACAAGTGGATTTAACGACGGTTATGCAAGGGATACAAGATCTTAAAATGAATATGAAACAAAGAATGGAGAGTATTGACAAAAGAATTGGGAAGATTGATGAAAAATTTGAAAACGTTCAACAAAAAATAGGAAGTTTTGTTTGGACACAATTGGACTTGCTTACAACTGAACAGCTTTGAAAACCTATATTTTAGATTTTAGATTCACTGAACGGGTAAAATTGTTAGAAACACCTCTGGTTCATGCATCCTGGAATGTTTTATCTGAAATTGTGATGGATAGTATCTTTTATAGGGAAAAAAAAATCAAAATATTTATAATAGAAGTTCTTCTATTAATGACAGTGTTGGAATGCATAATTTCTTTGTGCCCTTTCAGTGGAAAAAAAAAAGTTGTAAGCTCCAATTGGAACAAATTAATTTTATAGCATTTGCAGTATCTGTAGGTCGTAGCTCTTGGCTGACTTTACCTTAGCTCAGAATCTAATCAGGCTGGGCCAGTACCAAAAATCCCAGTAAAAGACAATAACAAACTGCTTCCATTCTGTTGACAAAAAATGCATTGGTATATCCATGAAATCTGCAATAAGTAAATTGAATTTAGATACACTTTATTCTACACAATTTATAATAGAGTAAAAAATGCAATTTTGAAATTACTCCTTATTGTACAATGTACAATACAATTATTTTACATTATGTGATATTTGGATTAAAACCAGAAAGTATACAGTAGGTGACAATATACTCTCTGTAGAGCTGCTGCAAGCATCCAGAGAGTGGGAGGTGCTCCAGTCTTCACTCTTACAGGCTGAGCTATAATTGAGGAATGCTCCACCTCCTCCATGTGACTCCTTCCTCGCGTTCCCCAGTTTTAGCTCAGCCTCGCAGAGACAGGCAGCTCTAACAGTTTGCCTTGGCCGAATTGGGATTCCTATTGATTTATCTCCAGGTTTGATCTGTCCTTTTAATTTCCTTATTATTTCCTCCAGTCCCTGCGCAATTGGCTTGTCTTGGATAGGAAGGGGACGTTTATTTTGCCCCTCAGGGGGGAGCTTGGGGGGTTTAGAGCCTTTCCACTCCCCCACCCCCCCACTCTGGTGCCTGCCACTTTTTAAGCCGTCTGTTTATAGCAGCGGCTTCTGCTAGCGCATTGGTTAGCGCTCTCATTGTGCCTTCCCCCCATGAGAGAGGGTGAGATCTCCTCTCTCAGGCCCCTCGTTGTGCCTTTGTTTTTTTTGGCAGTATTTTGTTGTGATTGAGGGGCTTTCCTTCCTTCTGAGCCTCGCACTGGTCCCGGTGGCCATTTTGGGTGCGCCTCGTGGCCAGCCGCCATTTTGTTTTTCACTTTTGATTTTGCTGTGACGATTCTGGGAGGCTTGGAACAGGATTGGCAGGCCTGTTTGGTATTATTTTGCTGTTAAAGGGACCCTGTGGTTCTGTGCCCTGTGGCTCCATTTCTCTGGCTAGTTGGTTGGTTACCGCAGCTGCTCAGTAGGCGAAGGAGAGGCACCTACTTCCCAGTTGTGTTGGGAGGCTGTCTCAGGAGGCCATTACTTATTTATATTTTTATAGATATTGATATAATTTTTTCTCTTTGCATGGTTGTTTTCTTTCTGGCCTCAGCGTTAATTTGATCTATTGGGGTTTTTTTTTTTTTTTTTTTGCAGATTCCTTTCTCTCTTGATCACTCTGTAGTTTACTTAGGCCCTTTTTGGCCCTTTTTCTGTTTTTTTTAAAATAAAATAAAGATAAAATAAAATAAAATTAATAACAACACACATTTGCAGTTTTATAATAATTATAATAATAATAATAAAAAAAAAAAATTAAAAATTAAAGAAAATTTTTTACCAAAAGGGGGACGCGGCCCAACGTTAGGGTATCCAGCCACAGTTAGGCCGAACTCCTAGGTGTGCCAACTGCCTTTTTATACGATATTGCCTTGTTCAAGCTTTATGATGGCAGAAGATAATCTCAGAGGTCCTTCACTGAAGGCTAAGTCAAAGATGCACCACCTGCGCAAGCGGACCAAGGAATCCTCCAAAGCCTCTCAAAGGGATGCCCTAAGGTGACACAAGGCTTTGGAGAGGGAGTTTGATAAACGCTCTAGGGACTCTCAGGTACCACCAGCCCCCCTTACCCCCTCCACTTCTACTCATTCTCTTCCTTTGCCAGAAGAACCCTCTGTTTCTAGGCATAGTTCACCCACCCGGAGCACCCCAGCCACCTGGCCGGAAGCGACATTCACGCCAACCGCTGCGGGTTTACGTACAGAGGGGCTGTCTTCAGACATCATTCCAGACAGTGTCAGAGAATGGATGCAGCTGGCCATCTGTCAGGGGATTGCCGAAGGTATCCAACACTTTTCCAGACCAGGTTTGCAAACAAGGACATCTGAAGTTGGTTCCGTCTCTGGAAGATCCCTCCCCAGGCCGGAACCGCACCACGGGCAGGTACCGTCTCCAAGGGAGCTTCCCTACCCAGAAGGGGAGGAAGAGGAGGAGGAAGAGGAGGTGGGCTTCGAACCCTTCAGGGATGAGGAAGGGCTGGAGGGAGAGTCTCTTCATTACTCTGAAGCACCCTTCGAGGTAGACCCAATGGAAGGAGAGATGTCCGAGGATGAGGGCATTTCTCCTGACCAACCCACCTTTGTAGGTCTGTTTAAGCCTCATATGTTCAAGTCTTTGCTATTTAAAGAAAAGAATATATCGAGCCTGACCTCTCAGCCACACTCCAGTAGCCTCCGGGGATCCGGAGGATTCTATTTTCAGATAGCCAGTCATTGAGACCGAGGTCATTCCCACACCACCGATTTTTTCTGACTTAGTTGCGAGACAGTTGGCCTCATCAGGGACCCCTCCCGCCCCTTCCAGCCAAGACAAGAGGTTTTTTAACCTCGACCCAGAATTTGTTGCCACGCTAGACACGCCCGAGGTGGATGACCTCATAGTAAACCTTGCATCATCTTCTAACCCCACTGATGTCCTGGAGGCGCTGAAGCCAGAGGACAAGCGGGCCGAGCTGGCCCTAAGACGAGCGCATCAAGCTGATGCCTGGGCCATTCGATCGGCCACGGCAGCATCTTTTTTCACCCGATCATCCATCCAATGGCTTTGGCAGTTGAAGCAACATGTCCCCCCTTCCAATACTAGGACCCATCAGGACATTGCCAAGTTAAGGGCCGCAGCAGAATTTGCGGCCGATGCCACTTTTCATTCTGTAAAATTTTCCTCTCAAGCCATCTCTTCGCATGTGACAGCCCGACACCTCCTTTGGCTAAAACATTGGCAGGCCGACATCAAGAACAAAGCTAAGCTGCCCTCTATATCAGGAGGAAAATTGTTCGGTCTGGCCCTGGAACCTTTGCTGATGGAGAGTCGAAACAAAAGGAAATTCCTCCCATCTCTTTTTCATAGGCAAGAGTCCAGGTCCTCTCAGCCTTTTCGCAGGGGATCCTTTCGGACATCCTTTCAGACACCCTTTACCCCCAGATTCCAGAGGTCCCCGCCATTTCAGCCTGTCTATCAGGAGAGGGGCGACTCAGGGGACAGAAACAGAAGAGTGGTGGCTACAGGAGGCCCTTCTGGGGAGCAGGGAGCAAGGCCTCTCAGCACCCCAGATAAGCCTTCAATCGTTTACCCTGTCGGTGGTTGGCTAAAATATTTTGCTGACCAATGGGCATCATCCACATCTGATTCATGGGTCAGGGACACTGTCAAATTTGGCCTTTCCCTTCAGTTTTGTTTTTCCCCTCCAGATCATTTCATGGTTTTTGCCTCTATCCAGAGACCGCACCAAACGGACTCTTGTAGAAGCCGCTATTAGACACCTTTCTGACATCAGGGCTATACATCCTGTGCCATCCTCTCAGCGAGGATAAGGGTTCTACTCCCATCTCTTTCTATCCCTAAACACTCTGGGGGTTGGAGGCCCATCCTAGATTTAAAGAGACTCAACCAATTCCTTGTTCAGAAATTCAAAATGCATACACTTCAGTCCATCTTGCAGGGTACCAGGAAAGGAGACTGGCTCACTTCCATTGACCTTTTGGAAGCATACCTCCACATTCCCATTCATCCTTCATTTTTTAAATACCTGAGATTCTGTTATAACGGTCAGCATTTTCAGTATGTGGCCCTTCCATTTGGGCTAGCCTCGGCTCCGAGGACCTTTACTAAGGTGATGGCTGCTCTGGCGGCCCACCTCAGACATTTCCTCATCCGCATCCACTGCTATCTGGATGATATCCTCATCCTCTCTCCCACCCAGCACCAATCCAAGGAGGACACAAAGACTACCCTCTCGGTCCTCCAGGCCCATGGTCTGCTCATCAACTGGGAAAAGAGTCAGCTTACCCCCTCCACCCGAATAGCTCATTTGGGGACAGTAATTGACTCAGTTGAGGAGAAGGTTTATCTTTCCTCCGAATGTTTTGACAGCATCCAGAAATCCATCAAGGTCATTAGGTGGGTCAGGAAAGCCTCTCTGCTGGATTTATCCAAGTTGCTTGGCAAATTGATATCATGCATATCTATTGTTCCCTGGGCCCGTCTAAATTCCAGATTGCTGCAGTGGTTCTTGCTACCTTATCAACGCTCCAGAAGGAGCAATTCAAGAACCATCATGAGGGTTCCTCCAAAGGTCCTCGCTTCCCTCCTCTCGTGGACAGACCCGCTACCAACAAGGGACATCTTTTCAAGGAGCCCCAAAGGGTCACCCTCACGACAGACGCCAGTCTATCCGGATGGGGGCCCCACACTCAGTCACTTTCAGCGCAAGGAACCTGGTCAGCAACCGAGCATCGCTGCAACATCAACTGGCTGGAGCTTCACGCAGTATACCTGGCCTTACGCTCCTTCCTCCCTCAGGTGCAAGGGCGCCATGTTCTGGTCCTGATGGACAACACTACGACCAAGGCCCACATCAACCGTCAAGGGGGCACTCATTCTGCCCACCTCATGAAGGAGGCCGAGTGGTTATGTCGTTGGGCAGAGGCCAACCTTTTGTCTATCAGGGCAGAACACATCTCAGGGGTCTCAAACATCCAGGCAGACTGGTTGAGCAGGGCCACCTTAGACCAGTCAGAATGACATCTGCATCCCTCCCTGTTCAAGGAGGCCTCAGCGATATCCGGCCTGCCACTGGTGGACCTCTTCGCGTCACTGCACAATGCCCAAACACCAAGATTCTTCTCTCGATACCCCACCAATGGGGCAGAGAATTGCGATGCCACTGGCCCCCAGGGCTCCTTTACGCCTTTCCCCCTCTTCTGTTGATCCCCAAGGTAATCTAAAAGTTGCTCCTTGAGAGGGTGGAAGTTCTCCTGGTGGCCCCATATTGGCCCAGGAGAGCATGGTTTGCAGATCTGCACAACCTGTCAGTAGCTCCTCCTTGGAGGATTCTGCCAAACAAGGTCTCGTTGTCCCAGGGACCTCTGCAGAATCCGGATCCACAGTGGCTCCAGTTAGCCGTTTGGAGGTTGAGCGGGAGCATCTAAGAAGCGAGGGTCTGTCTATGCAAGTCATCAATACCATTCTGGCTGTGAGACATCCCTCGACCACTTGCATATATAACGCAACCAGGAACCTTTTTTGCAAATGGTGCCACAAGTCTCTCATCAACCCGCTCTCTCCATCAATTGCACAAATTCTGGCTTTCCTTCAAGATGGGTTGGACAGGAGTCTCTCTCCCAACACCTTGAGAAGGCAAGTTGTGGCCTTGGCAACCATTGTCTCTGGTAACTCATCTGACTCACTTTCTCACCACCCTCACATTCGCTCATTCCTTAGAGGGGCCACCAATCTGCACCCCCCAGTAGTTCACAGGTACCCGACTTGGGACCTTAATAAGGTTCTCATGGCATTGACTAGGCCTTCCTTTGAACTGCTCAGGGAGGCGTCACTTCAGTTTCTCACATTTAAAGTGGTGTTTCTGGTTGCAATCACGTTTGCTCAATGGATATCTGAAATAGCAGCTCTGTCCGTTAGAAGGGATTTATGTGTTTTCCACACTGATCGAGTGGTTTTACAACCAGATCCGTCATTCCTGCCTAAAATCAACTTGGCTTTTCACAGATCACAGGAACTGGTCCTTCCTAATTTTTGTCCCGGACCTTCTCGGGAAAGGGAAAGGCAGTGGCATTCTCTCGATGTCCGGTGGGCACTGCGTATTTACATCCATCACACTCATTCCATCAGGAAGTCAGAGTCACTGTTCCTGTCATTTCAACCAAAAACGATGGGTTGCAAAGTATCCCCGTCTACTATTGGCTGTTGGATCAGAGCTACCATATCCAAGGTCTATTTATCTCAGTCTCTCCCTGTTCCTAAAGGGTTGACCGTGCACTCTACAAGAAGCGCAGCTACTTCAGCAGCCTGGGCTACTTAGGCATCGATTCTCGACATCTGTCGAGCAGCCACTTGGGTGTCTCCATCTCCCTTTATACGCCATTATAAGATTGATGTTTACGCTTCAGCAGAAGCATCCTTTGGCAGGCGAGTCCTTCAACAAGTGGTGAGAGATCCAGAGGAGATTCCGGACCAGACGGAATCCTTCCCATAGGACAGGCCATGCTTTGGTATGTCCCACTCTCTGGATGCTCACAGCAGCTCTACGGAGAATGGGCATTGGTACCTACCTGACACGCCCTTTCTCGCCGAGTTGCGTAGAGCATGCAGCCCCACCCTAGTTGGTCCATCTGGTGGGGGGAATCCTGTTTCGGCCAAGGAATTGATCAGTTTATAGTTGACAACTGTATAATAGTTAGGAGGAGGGAGTTGTTGCTGTTGCCTTCTCGTCTTCGTAAAACTGGGGAATGCGAGGAAGGAGTCATGTGGAGGAGGTGGAGCGTTCCTCAATTAAAGCTCAGCCTGTAAGAGTGAAGACTGGAGCACCTCCCACTCTCTGGATGCTCTACGCAGCTCGACGAGAAAGGGCGTGTCAGGTAGGTACCAACACCCAATTATCACATATGCTTCCCAGTTTTGATCCAAAATTTTCCTCCCACTAATAAATGTACTTTTAACAATTTAAGGCTGAATAACTCCTAAATTCTTCTCTGGCAATTTTCAATACCAGCTGTTTCTTCAAACTGTGCACCAAATTCTAATAGTTACTTTCTTCATAAGTCAGGTCTTTGAACAGGAACGACTGCATATTTATTTGAATTATTGCCTGGTAAAACATCTTACAGTATTATAACATTCAATCAATTCAGTTTCTCCATAGAGATATGTACAGAGCAGTAATCAAAAAAATTTCCAAAAATTTCATCTCACTGAGATAAGAAACTCAAAGAAGTTGTATTTCTTCAATTAGGCTTATTTTTCCTTTTAAAGCAGTATGAATTTTGGCGACTTTCAGTGCTGAGTACTTAAAATGTTTTTTCTCTGTTTTGTGGAAGACTTTAGCCCTGCTTAGATACAGAGCTAAAATTCATTAAGTGACTAGTGTCTTTGCCAATCCAGAAATTAATCTGGTAAAGTGCCCATATGTTCAAAGAGCATGTTTGTAGTTCTCCTTCACAAAAGGTTTTAAGAAAACCTGGTAGTCTAGTAATACAGCATTTGAACCGACAGGTGAAACTCGAAAAATTAGAATATCGTGCAAAAGTTCATTTAGTTCAATAATGCAACTGAAAAGGTGAAACTAATATATGAGATAGACTCATTACATGCAAAGCAAGATAGTTCAAGCCGTGATTTGTCATAATTGAGATGATTATGGCTTACAGCTCATGAAAACCCCAATCCACAATCTCAGAAAATTAGAATATTACATGCAGTCAATAAAACAAGGATTGTACATAGAACAATATCGGACCTCTGAAAAGTATAAGCATGCATATGTACTCAGTACTTGGTTTGGGCCCCTTTTGCAGCAATTACTGCCTCAATGCAGTGTGGCATGGAAGCTATCAGCCTGTGGCACTGCTGAGGTGTTATGGAAGACCAGGATGCTTCAATAACGGTCTTCAGATCTTCTGCATTTTTCGGTCTCATGTCTCTCATCTTTCTCTTGGCAATGCCCCATAGATTCTCTATAGGGTTCAGGTCAGGTGAGTTTGCTGGCCAATCAAGTGCAGTAATCCCACGGTCATTGAACCAGGTTTTGGTGCTTTTGGCTGTGTGGGCAGGTGCCAAGTCCTGCTGGAAAATGAAGTCAGCATCCCCATAAAGCTCGTCTGGGAAGGAAGCATGAAGTACTCCAAAATCTCCTGGTAGACGGCTGCATTGACCCTGGACTTAATGAAGCACAGTGGACCAACACCATCAGATGACATGGCTCCCCAAATCAACACAGACTGTGGAAACTTCACACTGGACTCCAAGCATCTTGCAGTGTGTGCCTCTCCATTCTTCCTCCAGACTCTGGGTCCTTGGTTTCCAAATGAGATGCAAAAGTTGCTGTCATCAGAAAAGAGGACTTTGGACCACTGAGCAACAGACCAGTTCTGTTTTTCTTTAGCCCAGGTAAGATGCTTCTGATGTTGTTTGTTGTTCAGGACCAGCTTGACAAGCCCATGTCCAGTATCCATCTGTGTGTGGTGGCTCTTGATGCACTGACTCCAGCCTCAGTCCAATTCTTGTGAAAGTCCCCAACACTTTTGAATGGCCTTTTCCTGACAATCCTCTTCAGGCTGCGGTCATCCCTGCTCTTTGTGCACCTTTTTCTTCTACATTTTTCCCTTCCACATAACTTTCTATTCATGTGCTTTGATACAGCACTTTGGGAACATCCAACTTCTTTTGCAATTACCTTTTGCGGCTTTCCCTCCTTATGGAGGGTGTCAGTGATGGTTTTCTGCACAACTGTCAGGTCAGCAGTCTTTCCCAGATTGTGCTTCCTACTGAACTAAACTGAGAGACCATTTAAAGGTTCAGGAAACCTTTGCAGGTGTTAAGGCTTAATTAGCTGATTAGAGTGGGACACTTTGAACCTAGAATATTGAACCTTTTCACAATATTCTAATTTTCTGAGATTGATTGCAATTGGATTGGTCTATTATTATTGCTATGTGCAGGTAACATTGTCATTTAGGGAAGCCCATTTCTTTCCAGATAAACATATTTTTTCACTTGTTCAAGTGGCCATGCCTAATATTTGTACTATTTTCTTTAACATCCAATTGAACTGCAAATTTACTGATAATTTTGCAATCCAACTTCTTCTTTGTCCCAGAAAGAAACTGGTCACTTTCACTTAAATGAAAATGAAAGTAGACCTTGAGAAATAATATTTCCCCAGCCCACTAAATGCAGGGGTAGGTTTCTACCGATTCTGTCCACTTCTGTAGAACTGGTAGCTCTGAACAGCAGAAGACATAGAACCGGTTCTATGTCTGCTGATGTTTTTGCCCACCCATCCTCCCGGGCTCTTAGCTGACCTTTATTTCCTGCTTTTTCAACTTCAGCTGCCGTGTGAGGCACAGCTGCAGTTAAAAAAGCAGGAAGGCTGCTTCTCAGCACACAGCGCTGCTCAGCTGTCCAGGCACCAAGCTGATGATGATTTACAGGTACACAAGCAGAGTGCAGGGAAGTACATCATAAATCACCGAACCTTGTAAATCACTGAACCAGGAGTTAACCCTGTCAGATCCCACCCCTGACTAAATGTCCCATCTGATTATGTACTTGCATTCAACCAAACATGATAATTGTTCATGCTGTTTTATACAAATAGTAACTATCCCTTCAAGGTAAACAAAGTTACACATAGAACAGGTAATTAAGTTGCTACCATCTGTTATTTGGAGGGGAAAGGCCCATTTACCTTTCCCATGTGTGTTTCCATGTGGATTGGGACAGAAAAAGAATTTTCCCAATCTCAAAGACTAAGCTTTTAAATGAATGCCCCACCCCTTCCCTTATACACAAAGACTTTTAAATAGGGTTTTAGGCTTCGTGATTTTGATCTCTAAGATCTATATGTTCCTTTATGTTCCTTTAGCAATGATTAGGGTTGAAGAGCAGAAAAGAAGTAGTTCAGATTAATGAAATGAATTAGGAAAAAGGTTATGATTGCCTTGAAGATTCATTTTACTTGGCTTTTAAGATCTACAGTCTGAATGCATCTTTTAATCTTGGTACATTTTATTCGTCTTCACATAGTTTCCCTGTTTTTCTATGTGGGGTCCACCAGTCAGGTTCTAAACACCAGCTCTGTCCCTCAGCAGTCACTGGTGAATAAAAACCTTAGTTGACTAAAAACCTTATCTTTAACAAGGAATGTGTTAATCTGTGCAGGTCAAATAATATATAAAACAATACCATTTCAATTGCATTCTTAGGCCACTCTTAGCTATAATCAATTTTCCAGTGGCTGAAAATTCAGAGGAATTTTCTAGAGGAAAATAATCATTGGAATGTCCCCTACAACTATTGAATATCTGGCCTTAAGATGTTGAAGAAAAACGAGACATAAATTAAGCATATTTCCCAAGACAGAAGATATGCTTATGCTGTAGTAAAATGACAATATTCAAAGTATTAATTAGCATAAGATTTCAAATGCTCCTTGAAACAATTGCTTTTAATAGGCAATTAATTCTCAAGTGAAGCTATGGCTGTTAATAGTTATTGAAACACAATAATAAGAATATAAGTAAGACTGATTATGTGAACTTCTTTAAATTTGTAGCAATGGTGATTGAATTTAGTATTTTGTAGCACTGGATTTGGATGAATCAGCAGAGGACGGGGAAGAGAAAGATCAAACATTTGAGAAAAGAGAAAATATTGAGACAGGTAGGCTCACATATGAATATAATAATGTAGTATGAAAGTCAACTGATGTAAAAGTTTGTGTTAACTATTTAATTTTGCTTTGTGGAGAGCTGAAACTCATATTCATGTACTTTCCTTATTTATATCTGAACAAAATGGCTCATTTTAATTGAGAGGAAAAATAGAGGGGAAAAAAAAACAAAATATGAGCTCAATACTCAATGTTGAGTATGAAATGTTTATTTAGATGATTTAGAAACAATTAAATTAACCTTTATTTTCTTTCTTCTTCTTTTAATTAGGTAAAAGGTAAAAGTAAAGGTTTTCCCTGTCCAGTTGTGTCCAACTCTAGTGAATGATACTTATCTCTGTTTCTTAGATGAGGAGCCAGCATTGTCTGAAGATACTTCTGTGGCCCGTATGACTATACACTAAGGCACAAAGAACACTGTAACCTTGCCATCAAAGTGGTACTTATTTATCTACTCACATTTGCATGCTTTCGAACTGCTAAGTGGACAAGTAATGGGAGCTCACCCTGTCACATAGAGCTCAGTTCTTGAACCCAAGCTGTCATCTTTCTTGCTGATAAACTCAGCATCTGATAAGCAATCGCATCGCCTTTGAATTAGGATATCGTTTCAAATTTTTCCTTTCTTCAATGTATTGCTATGGGATTATTTTCATAAAAGGTTGTGGCCAAGGACCTGGTGTCTAGTAGGTGCCTAGCTCCCCCATTTTAGCAAGCAAATCTTTAGTAAGATGAATAACTGGGCTGGTGGGACTGCACTTGTTTGCTGTAATTGCTCCAGAGAATTATCAAATGGGTATTGATTCTCATAACAAGGAGGTATTGTTCTACCTAGAATGTATCTGCAGGATATTTTAAATTTGACAGAACTATTACTCCCCCTGCAGTCTAAATAATACAGTTTAATGAAAGTAGCAGCACATAGTTCTGCTGATTTAAGAGTGCTATTCTTCAGAGGAACATCTACAATACTTTTCTAATTACACTAAAATCTTCCCTAGTTGGCTTTCTACAGGTAGACTTTTATGCCACATAGTAAAAGAACAAAATATAAAACTTTTCCCTAACCATGTTACATCTGGACTTCAAGAATAAGCATAAACTATAAGGATCCTATCTCAAACAGCGGCTACACAATGAAACAAAATTAAGAATCTATCAAATAGTTTGGAAAATATTGGTTAATTGATATTTGTAAAAAAAATTGATATTTGCACTCAATGGCTTGAGTGTAGAGATTTGTACATATCTTTGGCTTTTCTAGGATAAAATAAATGAATTGTCATCAAAAGTTCTAATTTGACTGCAACTTGATTCTGTCTCTGTTTTACATATAGATTATGTTTCATTGAAATGTGAAAATCCATCATCATGCTTTCAGCACACTTGCAACACTTGCACTATGTATCCATTAAAGTAAGAGAAGCAATGATATCAGAAAAAAATTCTATTTTTATTTCTACCAATGTGCAAAATGTTGGATAGTCAAAACATTTTGAATTGAATAGACCAATCCAAGTGTACCAAAAGCAGTCAACTTTGAAATGAGATGCTGTGATTTCCTTAGCAACCTGGGAATATTTAACCAGAAAACCTTCTGTATGCATTTTCATTTCCTTCCAAGAAACCTTATTTTACCTGTCTTACAATGTAGAATATAGATGATATAAACATGAACTTTCCCAGAATGTTTACAATTTAATAATAAGCTGATATCTTTCCAAAGTACAAAAACAACTCAACATCCATCTCTAGATATTAAAAAAATAAGAATTGAAGTACAAAACCTTGTGAGCCCCATCATTGGAGATGTTGTTACACTAGCATTTAAATAAAAGCTTTTTGCTAGAGCTGTATATTGTCCTGAAGAATTATTTCAGTTTGTTGTTCTCATTTATAATTGATTTGGGTTGTTGAAACCCACTAAAAAGTTTTGCCAGGGTTTCTCTTCTTTCTTCTCCAAAGAAATAGATTTTGGCCAGATCATGTGCAAAGAGAAACCAAGAGGGTTATTCTCCTAGGTCAGGGTGTAAAAGTTGATTTCATTAAGGGCCACATCAGGGTTGTGCTTGACCTCGGGGGGCTAGGGTGGGCATGGCCAGGATAGGCATGGCCAGATCGATGTCACTTATCTGTGGTGGCTGGAGTGCTCTGCCAGTGAAAACGGAGCTCAGGATGACTGCTTGTGGCTCTCCTGAGCTCCATTTTCTTGTGCAGAGGGTTGCAGGAGGCCATCACAACTGAAAATGGAACTCAGAGGGCTGCACGCAGCCCTACTGAGCTCCATTTTCACTGGCAGAGCCACCATGGGCTGGTCCTTTGCCATTTCCAGGGCATCCCCACAGGCCAGATCTAAGCACCCAATAGGCTGGATCCAGCCCACAGGCCTTGAGATGACACTCCTGCCCTAGATGATCTTTTGTACATATCACATCAAATTATCATTTGAGAAACCATTGTTCATGGAATATAGTACACAAATATGATTTCCTTTAGCTTACAAGCCATAATAGTTATGTTCACATCAATGAATGAATCAATGAAATCACACTAGAGCGAACTAGTATCTGTGAAACCAGCCAGAATCTATGCAAAAGCACACAATTGTGCCTATCGTCCCTGTCCTATTGTCCCCAATTATTAGTTCCAATTTCATGTATTTAAATTTATGTTTATTCTTATTTCTATTATATTGTAAGTGTTTGTCAAAATAAATAAATAAAAATAATAAAAATTCAGCAGTGAAAAACCTGTGCCCTATATGAATCACAAGCCCATTCTTTCTGTTCATGAAAATGTCATAAAGCCCTCTAGACCATAAAAAGCAAGAGCATCAAGATGCTTCCAGCCTTTTGAAGTCATAAGTTCTTGAGATTTTACCTGCTTCCCAATTCCAACTCTCCCATCCATCTTTCTCAAAGGAAGCATTCAATTTGGCTGCCAGAAACTTAAATTCAAGAAAGATAGTATATGGTTCTGATATGATGATGGGGAAAGTGTTGTGCCTGGCCAGACATTTATCTTCATTTTCTCTTCTGTTGACATTTCTTTTTTCTATGAGATTTAATAATGACTAGCTTGCAAAGTCAAATGTTACTGATGAGATAATTATAAGACAGTAAAGTGAAGATAGAATGACTTTTGGAACATTCATCAATGATTAACATGCGATAATTTGTTGTCTTTTCAACCTTAATCTTTATCAGACCCCACTCAGCAATACTGTCACTTACTACAAGGTCCAGCCTATTGTTTTCAATTCTGCTGAAATAACAGGCAATTCCTTTCCTGCTGGGTAAGCAACTCCCCCATGAGTGTTTTTGAGCCAGATGCATTTAAGATAGATAATTGCCAAGAACAAAAACAGAGGCTCAATTCTGCTTAAGCTCACAGATTAGCCATATTGGAGCTAGCCAAATCACAGGACTCTGTTTCGAACCATCTTTTTTTTATTTATTTATTTTGATTTATCAATCGCTTACAAGATAAAAGGTATAAGTATATACATAGTTATGAATACATGAAATGGGTACATATAAGAAAAATAAAAGAAACAATAGGACAGGGACCTACCGTTTCTTTTTATTTTTCTTATATGCATGCCCCCTACAGGCCTCTTAGGAAAGGGGTGAGGTCAATAGTAGACAGTCTAAGGTTAAAGTTTTTGGGGTTTGGGGAAGAAACCACAGAGTCAGGTAGAGTATTCCAGACGTTGATCACTCTGTTGCTGAAGTCATATTTCCTGCAATCAAGTTTGGTGCAGTTTACCTTGAGTTTGTATCTATTGTGTGCTCTTGTGTTGTTATGGTTGAAGCTGAAGTATTCATTGACAGGTAAGTCATTGCAATGTATGATTTTATATACCATACTTAGATCAGACTGAAGATGGTGTAATTCAAGGTTTTCTAGGTCTAGAATTTCAAGTCTGGAGGCGTAAGGTATTCTACAATGAGCAGAGGACTGAAGAACTCTTCTTGTGAAATATTTCTGGACTTTCTCAACTGTGCTAATATCAGATATGTAAAGTGGGTTCCAGACTGATGAGCTGTATTCGAGTATTGGTCTAGCAAATGTTTTGTATGCTCTAGTTAGTCGTGTGATATTACCAGAGAAAAAGCTACATAAGATTAGGTTAACAATTCTTAATGCCTTTTTGGCTATGTAGTTACGGTGGGCTGTAGCACTTAGATCATTAGAGATGTGTATTCCAAGGTCCTTTACAGAGTTTGGATCATCAACAAGGTCTTGACTATTCAGCTTGTATTTTATTTTCTGATGTTTTTTGCCAATATGTAAGACAGAGCATTTATTTGTTGAGATTTGAAGTTGTCCTTTGTTTGACCATTCTGATACATAGTCAAGATCTTTTTGAAGGGTAGCAATATTGTCTGTGGTATTGAACAGCTTTACATCATCAGCAAAGAGAAGGCAGTTGCTCTTAATGTGATCTTCTATGGACACAAGTACATTATTGCTATTTGTAATATTAAGTGCTCATCCACCAAAGGCTTTAAGACGACACAACTTCTGACCTCTGAGCTTCTTATCTATGCCAGTCTAGCATAAGGATGCAGGGATGACTGTGCTGAAACAGACAAGGATTTATGAATGGGCAGAGAGACAGAGAAGGTAAAGCCACAGTTGGCCATAAGAGTTTATGAATAAGAGTCTACATCTCCCAGGATAATGTTGCAGGATCCAATCTTGGTCAATCACCAGGACCAAAGGTTTTGTCTTGCAAACTTTCAGACTCATGATGCAGCCCATCTTCAGGGAACTTCTCTATAGCCAGAAGTTCTAGCTAGAAGTTCCCTGAAGATGGACTCCAGCAAAAGTCCAAAAGTTCAGAAGACAAAACCTCTGGTCCTGGTGACCGACCCAAATTGGATCCTATAATAGTCGACCTTCTCAAAGTTACTCAGAACTGAGACGTTGAAGTTGAACAAACATCATGGAGCTCTTCAGTCAACAAAAATGTCAGTATGAGAAATGTTATTTCTCAGTGTTAATATCTAGCAAAACTCAAAATATGTTCCTGATCATTATCAAATACAGAAATAAGGACATAAGATTTTGGCTTTCCTATCAAGAGAGCCTTATCTAACCCAGTACAAATTTTCAGATTTTGATTTAATCTGACAAAAGAACCCTACATACATCTAGGGCAGTTATGTGTACTTTGGTAATTAGCAGATATGTTTTCATAGCCTCTCATTTCATCTTTTGTCAGCTCCTATGTCTTTGAGTAAAGTAACCTGAAGAATGAAAGCTCTGCCCGGCATGTCACTGAAATCAAAAGCAGTATCACATATTTTGTGCCAAAGTTGGCATACTTCTTTGGTTCAGTTATGAAAAGAGTATGATTGAATATTAAGTTACAGGAGATTGTCATGCTTTTGATGCCTCTTCAAAATAAAATATGTCAGGATGATAAGCCTCCTGAAGAATGAAGATACAACATATATTTTACATCTCAAATGGTATTAATGGGAGAAAATGGCAAGAAGGTGACAAGCAGCAGAAAGAAAGCAGAGCTGCTTAACTCATTGTTTGCATCTGTTTTTACACAAAATGAAAAAAAAAACCAGTCCAATGTATAAAAAAAATACTTGAAAATTCAGATTAGGAATACAAATCAAAATAAGCAAGAAAATGGTAAGAGAACACTTATCCACTCTAAATGAGTTCAAATCATCAGGACCAGATGGATTATATCCCAAAGTTCTGAAGGAATTGGCAGAACTCAGAACCACTGAACCATATTTTTGGAAAAAAGCTGATGTCATTCGCATCTTCAAAAAAGGAAAAAAAATGGATCCAGAAACTACAAATCTATCAGCCTGACATCAATATCTGGGAAGATTCTGGAAAAGGCAATGAAACAAATCAATCTGTGAACAGCTAGAAGCAAACCACATCAAAGCCAGAAGCCTACATGGGTTTGTTACAAGCAAATTATGCCAGACAAATCTTATTACATTCTTTGACAAAGGTACAAAATTAGTGGATCCATGAAATGCTATGGATATCATTTATTTGGCCTTCAGTAAGACATTTCATAAAACAGACTACAACCTAATACTTGATAAGATAGAAAAATGTGTGTTAGACAGCATCACCACCAGGTGAATTTTAAACTGGCTGACCAACCGCATTCACAACATGTAGACCTTAATGGAATTGCATCTACATGGAGGGAAGTATCCAGTGGCATAACCCAAGGCTCTATCTCAGGCCCAGTATTCTTCAATCTCTTCATCAATGATTTGGATGAAGGGATAGAAGGGGAACTTGTTGCATTTACAGACACCAGATTGGCAGGAATAGCCACCACTCCTGGAGATAGGTTAAAGATACAGAAGGATTTTGACACACCTGAACAATAAGCCCTATCTAAACAAAATGAAATGCAATGGTGAGAAAAATAAGGTTCTACATTTAGGCAAGAAAAACCAAATGCACAGGTATAGAATAGGTGGTACCTGGCTCAATTGTAGTAACTGCAACAGGGATCTTGAGGTCCTAGTAGACTTTAGATATGAGTCAGCAGTGTGATGCAGCTGCCAAAAAGACAAAAGCAGTCCTAGGCTGCATTAACAGAAAAATAAAATCAAGATCACATGAAGAGTTAATACCATGCAAAAAAATGGCTGAAGGAATTGGGTATGTCTAATTTAATGAAAATAAGACCAGGGGTAACATGATAGCAGAGTTCCAATGTTTAAAGGGTGCCACAAAGAAGACAAGGTCAGCCTGTTCTCCAAAGCACCTGAAGACGGGACAAGAAGCAATGGATGAAAACTAATCAAGGAGAGAAGCAACCTAGAACCAGGGAAAACTTTCCTGGCAGTTAGAACAATCAATCATGGAATGGCTTGCTTGCCCCAGAAGTTGTGAGTGCTCCAACAATGGAAGTTTTTTTAAAAAAAAATAATAAGAGATTGGACAAGCATTTATCTGAAATAGTATAGGGTTTTCTGCTTGAGCAGGTGGTGGACTAGAAGACCTCCAAGGTCCCTTCCAATTCTGTTATTCTGTATAAAACAATATAATAAACAATGAATCACATAAACCATGTTATCAACAAGACTTACCTAGGCTGAATGTAAAGGACACTTCCATTTGTTTAAGAAGACAAAGCCAAAACTGTATTCTGATTTTCTATATGATGGAATCAAACGCTTAAAATTTTGCTTGTGCATATATGTTACCAAATAGGCTGAACTATCTCAAAAACTATATTAATGTTTTATCTCTGAACTTAAACCAAATCTTCATCACACAAAAAGTAATGAGAATTAAAATCGGTGCGTGAGAATTCTGCAAGGAAAATCAATGCATAAATAGCATTTTTTTTTAAATGTCAAAGAATATAGAAGCATATTCCGGGGCTTACAAGGCAGAGCAATTGGGGCCATCTATAATGTATGTTGGATTCCATCCTCCATTCATAAATTAATTCCTTATTTAAAATATTACTAAGCTGTCTTACAAAATCCCTACTAAGGTAGTTTATGGAAACAAATTCAAAAGAATTGAGATTTGGAGAATTACAGTTCTATACAATATAGAAGGGGATCACTTTGTGTACATATTACATACTGTAGTTATTAGGGAAGGAATCATAAGATTTCCCCCAAAGTTGTATATCCAAGAAAGCAAAGTGTTGAATTAGTGGAGTGAGACCACAATTCCAAATGTCACTAACATGTTTAATGGATGGGTCAGAAGGCTTCATATCACATCTTCTCAGAGATGTGCACCCTGTTCCAATCTATTTTACAAGGAAGAAAAGAAAGAATTCAGTATAACAACTCAGAATCATTTACAAAGGGTTTTATTGGTAGGATTTTTATGGGACAAAATGCTGTTGAACAGTTTAATGCTCAATGAATGCAAGGTTGAATAGTGAGGTTCATAAAAATCACCAAAGAGCTTTTTTTAAAATCACTTTTTCCTACCATGCAAGCAAACCAAAAAATATATTGGCTACATGAAACAGAACATAAAGATATCACAATCAATCTGGTTTGAAATACACCATAAAGCATTGTCAACAGTCACCTTTAATTCTCACCTTCTTTCCTTGGATTCTTATAAGATTAATTTTTCTGCACTGAAATAATAGAGCTGAACAGTTCATTTCATGTTATTTATAACTATTAGCAAGATGGCCACTTCTGTTGGAATAGTTATTTTGCTGAATTTGACCAGGTGTATAACACACCAAAAATAGATCAGAGAAGAACATTGAAAAAGATCAGGGAATGCATCTAAGTGTTATGTAATTTCTAAATATGCATAACAATTAAGGAAACTGAGATTTTTCATGTAATCAGGAAGATATTATAATAATACACACACAGACACATATATAAATTATAGCCAGGGTTGTTATGTAGGAAACCATCTCAATGTTGGATGGAATAATAACCATACATTGCACAAATGTAGTTTTCAATAAAACATAAAGAAAGAATCTTAAATTAGGATAATGTCAATTCTTGTCACATAAAATATTCCAACAGAATGTTTTCAACTGGATCTTGTCAATGAGCAGAGGTAATGACCCTTCTTACTTTAAAATTCTACAAAGTTTGAAGAATTTACTTTACTTTATCATTCTACAAAATAAGAAGAGAGAGAGAGAGAGTGTGTGTGTGTATAATATAAATATATATAAAATGAATTATATTAAATTATATTAAAATTATATCTACAATTTTAATTCTTAAATTAAGGAAATCAGAACATTCAATGTGCTATTTTACCATTGTTGAATTCTCTTCAATGCACATTTATGTTCTCCTATATACTTAATCCTTTTGCTGGATAATAAATTATATCTCTCTTATGGCTGCTCAGGATCTTCTAGTAAGTAATACATGAGCATATAAGAAAACAAATAAGCAGTCTTAGTAGCATTTAGACAAAATGGAGAAGTCATACTATGCTTTATTTAATCATTTGCAGGGACACAACTAAAAGTTGGGCTGTGTACTTCTGTTTTAAAGCCCCAGAAATTAATTGGGACTATTTCCCCAAAGGTTATAATCTGACACATCTACTAAAATAAGCTGCTTGAGGAATTTTAACAGTATCTTTAACAGTAAGATAGAAGACAGTGAATATTCAACAGGAGGATTAAAAATGCAGGCTCCTTTGTCTGGACAGCATCTTAAATTGAGAATGCTCTCAGGGTAGAAAGGTTAATTAGTGTTATTTACAGAAAGTAATTTGAGAATCTATTTAACTTCAACATCATGTAGAAATGAATCTGACCAGCTAAGTTAATAAATAAGGGTTTCTGCATACATGAGGCAGAAGCCAAGCACATAATCAACAGCTCCTTCTCCAAGTATTTAATTCCAATAAAAGTGCTAGGAAGCCATGAAAAATTAGACTTCTATCAGAAAAGAAGCTAGTAATTTTAATTCAGCAGAACTAATGGAAATGATCATTTCCTCAATAAATAATGGAAATGGATCATTTTCCTCAATAAATAAATGAATGAGTATAATGGTTTTGACTCATTTGTTTAATTGTGCTCTGTATTATATTTTAGGTTATATTTATACAGGGATATTTAAAATTCAAAAAGGATGACAATTTTTAAGCATTACTAGATAAATGTTTATAGATGCATAACAGAGACATTGTTCAAATTTAGACTTTTAAGACTACACTTAAACTATGTTTATAGATGGACAAGTTTGTTTTGCTTTCTTTCATTTTTTTGAAGAAAAAAGCAAATAATGCAAAAAGAAATTTGCAAAATATGGGGAAATTCTTACCAAAGCCTCATACCAAGTAAAAACCCCATAACCATTTCCCATTTTTCCTCTTGCCTCATGCATAGGTTTTCTTCAGTTTCCTGTCACCTATAATATCCAGAAAGTAACTGGGTATCATAGGTGACAGGATTTGCCCCTATACCGATCTTTAATGGAGGTACTACAGAACTTTCATTTTTGGTTTACAGAAAAGGAATACAACCATATAGAGTACGGCTGTTTTATCAGACCCAAACCCATGGACATAGCAAAATCCAGTTAAGTTCAGTCCTTTATTTGCATCTAATGGACAGAATCTTGCCAAGCTAGAACTTCTATCTTCTAGACATGGAGCATGCCTTCCAGATATATCCTGAAAGATTTTAGGGTGTAGTTATTATTAAGTACTTGGACATGGGTCGGAGTAAAAGGAGACAGCCTCTGAATAGTGACTTTCAGCTCTTTATTAGCATAGTGACTTCTCAAAACAAGAACAGTGAACTCTGCCTTATATAGGCAACCCTTGTAAGAATTGTCCAATAGCGAGCTATGAACACTAGCTCTTTTAACCAATAAGAATCCTCTGTTAAGGGCCAATCGGATTCCTCAGAACTAACCAATCCGATCTAGCCGCCTAACAGCCAATCAGAAGTGCAGGGCCAGAACCCTGCACTTTACCTCAAGCTCATACTTTATTAACTATGGCACATACACAACAGTTATCCTGAATTTCTTCCCACGCCCCTGATGCAGTTTGACCAGTGGTGGGCTTCAACCAGTTTAACAACCGGTTCTGTGAGCGTACGTTTCATATTAAAAAAACCCAGCAATTGGAATTTCAACTGCTTACCTTCCAGGGCAGCCCTGGTAAGTAGAACTGCTGAGGCACAGAAATCAGCTGTGCCATGCGAATCAGCTGAGCCAAAAAGACAGAAATATGGGACAGGATAGGATGGGTGGGCAGGACCAGCTGATGGTCACAACTATCAGTTCACTAGAACCGGTCCGAATTGGCAACAGCCTACCACTGAGTTTGACCCTGCATTGCCTCTCTCTCTGAAAAATAATTTGCGTTATACTCCTGTGGGTATACATGTTTTCAGATAAAACAAATTCAATTAAATAAAAAATTAACCTATTGCTTAGTATTCTACAACGTATCAGCTGTGAAACTAGATCTTTGAAGAAGAGGGAATCTGTACAGTGATGAACAGAGAAAACAGTGTAAGATGATGATCACTGTTACTTCTAGTACATTGGCTTAGAATATGCTTAATTGCTGAAAGAAGCAAAGTACAATACATTAATACATCAATTTTTCCAAACCTTGGTAACTTAAAGATGTATGAACTTCAATTTCTGAACAGTGATGCTGGCTGGGGAATTCTGAGAATTGAAGTCCATATGTTTTAAAGTTGTCACAATTGAGAAATACTGAACTAGGCCGGCATTTGCTTTCAGGAGATCATGCAGCTTGCTTCTGTTCTCAAACACATGAACAACATCAAAGCCGCTGGGCAGCTGAGATAGATACTGATTAGATTGCATGCCAGAATGTGATGCATGTATCAGAAAGAAACATAATTAACTGGGGCAACAGGTCAGAGAGATGAACAAGAAAGAAGCAGACTGTGGGCATAATCTTTGGAAATCAAGCCATTCCAGTCTTGTTAACTGTAATGTAAACAAAATGTCAAGTTATCAGCTTGTTAGGCTAGCTATACCATTACAGAATAATATTTGGGGGTGGGGAAGAGAATTACAACATTATTTTCTTTTGGGGACAAGAAGCTTACTGCAGTCAGAATGAATTTAAGGAACAGTATCTATGATCTAAAATTGGTGGGCAATTCCAGGGAACTCCAGTTCCACAGGGAGTTAAGCTACAGTAGGTGGGATGCAGATCCATTTTTTTCTTGCAATTTGGAAGCTGTGCTGCCCCTAATGTAACTTGGCCAAAGTTGATTATGGACATCCATGACAGAGGTGGTATTCAGCAAGTTCTGACCAGTTCTGGGGAACTGGTAGCGGAGATTTTGAGTAGTTCGGAGAACCGGCAAATACTATCTCTGACTGGCCCCATCCCCCTGTATTCTCTGCCTCCCAAGTCCCAGCTGATCATCTGGGTCTTCTTTTGCTGCCCTGGACAGGAGAAGGGAGGTGGAAAGCAGGTTAGCGGGTTGGGGGAGGGAATGGGATTTTGCAGTAACTTTCCCCCAGGAGTGGGGAGGGAATGGAGATTTTACAGTAATTTTCCCCTGCCATGCCTACAAACAACGCCCACCAAGCCATGCCCATAGAACCAGTAGTAAAAAAATTTGAATCCCACCACTGATCCATGATAGCTAGTTTATTGTTCATATTATTCATTGTTGGTGTTATTAGTATACTTATATTGTGCTTGTGCTTTCTTGTTTACCACCCAGAACCTCAATAGATTGAAGTGGCCTATAAATATTGTGAAATAAACATATGCCATTCAAACCAACTATTTTTTTATTGAATACCCTATCCAACATTAAATTCTGCCTTCCTGTTATCTGTTGTTTCAGGAATTCTGTTTCCCTAAAACAAGATGAAGAAGCAAGTTATAGATATCCTATATTTTTTGAGAAATCAGAAGCATGACATTTCATTGTCCAAATTCTTGCAGTGCTTATTCCTTATTAAGCTTATAATGTCTCTTCTGAAACTAAATCTAAACCTCACACTTCATGACTATCATACCTAACTTAACTTTCATATTTTATTTTCTATATTGAGTTAACTGTTAGATTTTTTTCCCCTCCAGAAGTTGAACTGGTAGATCATGTGTCCTTACAGTAACTGCTTTCTGTGAAACACTGTGGGAAGCAGAGAGGGGAGGAGGACTTGAACTACTGAAATAATAGCACAACCCAGATGCAGAGGTCATGGGAAGAAAACATTTCAAAGAGACCTCATCTTAAAGTCCAAGAAATTCTGATGTTAAGAAATTCAGATATCTTAGATTCATATTTCATCTGGAAAGCATTTTTCTTAAGCTTCCTGAAGAGTTGCTGCCAGTTAAGCTTTAGGAGCCAAACAGTGCAAGTCAAAAATAAATCCTATTGAAGGCAAAGTACTATTCATAAACTAGGAGCCCTACAATAGGACACTTTTGCAAAGCAAGATAAGGCTTCAGTAACAATGTTCAACAGCAAGCATATGAAAAATAATCTCTGACTACATTCTGATCATTTTGATGGCATGATATTTCTTGATAGAACAAATCATTCTGAACTTGTTGAAACAGAGTTTTTATTGATCTGCCAGGAAAGTCAAATACTGTCCACATTTTCTGAACATACACTATATTGACAAATTTATGAAATGGATACCTTTGTGAAAAGCAAATAGAAGTGCAGGAACAATGGAAAAACCTTTCTGTGAATACAATATATCTCATGTTGACCAGTTTAAAAAAATAATGAGAATGGTGACAATTAAATGAAGAAGATTTTTTTTATAATGACTGCACTTGAGTGGGAAATTGTGAATATCTCCATCTCTATTTCACACTTCCTGAGCCTAAATTTAAATCAAAATATAGGTACACATTGGCAATGATTTGTTGAATAAATCACAAAGCTAAGTCATAAACTCTGATTTAGAAATCTTTGTGACTAAATTCACACATCACATTAAGCCAAAGAAATGCCTATTATTAAACATGCAGTGCCAATTGACTTTATAAAAATCCCGAGGTAGAATTGATGAGATACATTGTAAAGAATGTCTGCAGATAGGCACTAGGAACAAAATCTTGAAAGTTGCTTATGAAGTGGGGAAAAGAGTCTTGAAAAAAATATCTTGCCCATCTTTTGCCCTGGATATCACAATTGCAAGATTTTACCAAAGATAAAATAGTTCCAATAATCCAGGCTATATTTTAAAATGAAATCAGCAAGGTGATGCATAGTTGTCTAAGACACCAACAAACATAAGAATCGAGGATTAACATCTAGAGATTTCATAGACACATACCTAATATTTAATATAGTTTGTAAACATGCTTTTTCCTGTAAGGTGTTAATTTCCTCTTGCAACTCAATTAGATGTCAGCCTGTTAAATGTTAATGAAGTGATAATCAATTTAACCTCACTCCTTGTGTCTCAGTGCACCTCAGGCTCAGAAAATAACAATCCGGCACTGCATGCTTGGCATGTCCTATTACTTAAGCAAATTAATTTTGATTACTTTGGGGATTCTGTACGATGATAGGTTCAAACACAACTTTGTACAGACCTGTGCTTTACTTGAAGAATTTCAGTAGCTCTTCCTGTTTCTTTAACAGTTCTTATTCATGCTGATCAAGTCACAGAGTGGTGTTGTGACACGTACATGTGATAGACTTCTTTCTGATTGTAAATTAGATGAGAAGTAGCTTTTTAACAAATTATTGTTGGTCTGTGATCAAGCCAGTGTTGATTTTCTTCCTTGTTTTCCCTTTTTAAAGCATCTTATTTGGAGGCAATAATCTTTTGAAATCACATAAATACCACATGTGGTTGATGCCAGGGGTGGGATTCTACAGGTTCGCACCTGTTCTCTAGAACTGGTTGTTAACATTCTAAGCAGTTTGGAGAACTGGTTGTTAGAAGAAATTATTGGCCTAATCCTGTAAGGAAGGCAGGAAGGAAACATTCTGGTGTTGCTTACAGAAACTGCTTCTCCAATAACTCTTATTACTTTCTTGACAGGACTAGACTTCCTGTCTCTGGAACTTCTCTGGAGTTTTTTTTCCTCCTTTGCTGGTACTTTGCTTGTGTGGAGTGACCATTCAAAGTTACAATGGCACTGAAAAAAGTGACTTTTTCACACTTATGACTGTTGCAGCATCCCCATAGTCATGAGAGGCCAGGCGAGGAGATGTGTGCCTCGATGTGAGTGATGTTGAGTTGGCCATGCCCAGCCAATCACATGACCACCAACTAAGCCACACCCACAGAACCATTTGTTAAAAAAATTGAATCCCACCTCTGGTTGATGCCCAGTTAAAAAGAATAAATAATGTTGTGTCAAGAAGGGGTTTTCCCATTTCCAGGACTCCTCATTTAAATAAAAGATAATATAAAAGCAGATTCCCTAACATACTATTAGTTTTTTTGCTTCCTTCCACAGCACAAAATACTTAACTGCCTTCATTGCATTTATTTATTTTGCAAATAACCAGATAAGCCTATGATTGGAAAGGTTTTTATGTTTACCTTTTTGCAAAGTTTGAAAATTGTCTTTTTAATAATTGGTTAGTGCACTTCTTTCAACTTAAGATACTTCCAGATAGGAATCAGTTTCCCAAATCTTCTGAAGCCAGTGTAAAACATATGAAGATAGAATTAGATTTTTTTCTTACTATTCCAGATATATTTTTATATCAGAACACTATCTCCTTGGGGCATATTATGAAGCTACAGAGATCATTAATAACTAATAGGCCTTTAGCCTTTCTAGTTTTTATTGAGGGTCAAAAATATTAACTAATAGAACTTGACCAACAGTTTCCTCCAAACTAATCTGGGTAGTAATCAGGCATATCCAATCTTTGGCTTGCCTAGGATGCATTGAGTAAAGAGGAATTATTTGGGGCACATATAAAATATATAATATAATTAATGTACCTAAATAACAAACTTCCTTCATTTTTAAAGTATTTTTTATTATGATCTTGTGTGGCCACATTATGGTTGCAAGTGGTCCATGACCCATGGATTTGTCTCACCTAGCCTAAATGAACATAATTGTCTTCTCTTCATAAAAATCAGAGGGAATAAATTGCTGGTGGTTTCATGGTGTTTCTGTGCTTGCTGTTGGGGAAAGTCTCAATTGCCTTATCTTTAAAAATCCAGTTTGTGGCCTTCTGAATTTGGGCCAACTTACTGCAATCAAGATAGAAAGCAGAACCATCCAAGAACATACCACAATGAAAGTTCAGAGCAGTGACACACTGCCTGTTATGAACTAATAAAGGCGTTTAATAAAGTTTTAACAACCTTAAGAAAAAGCAAGATTCTAATCCTGCACTTCTGATTGGCCGATAATAGCAATATCGGATTGGTCCTTTCTGGGAAATCTGATTGGCTGTTAACGGGCCAACTCTCATTGGTTCAAGGGTTTAACACTTCCATGTTTCTCATTGGCTAATAGGTCAGCAGCCTACCCTATAAAAGGGCTGCTGCTGCCCTAGGGTTTTGCTCTGTTCAGTATGATTAATAAAGAGTTGAAGTTCACTCTTCACTGCCTCATCTCCATTTCTTGCACCCATGCGCAGAACTTAACACTGGTGACGAGGATGGGATGCGGAGACATCAGAGCTGACTGAACACTACAGAGCGCCAAACAGAGCACGTGGCTGAAGGCACATCAACAACGGAAACCATGTCCAGCGGCGCCATACCACCCGCTCCATTTGACCCGGCACAAGAAGACTGGGACTCGTACATTGACCGGTTCCAGATGTTTCTGGAGACCAACAACTTGAAGGATGCCACTACGGGGAAAAAGCAAGCAGTGTTCCTGACCCATTGTGGCCCTGCCATCTTTAAGATGGCCAAGGCACTAGCGAAACCGGCTGAGGTGAAATCCATGGACTGGGACATCCTCGCGCCCCTTCTACGGGCCCACTATGCACCCGCTGTACCAATGCTTGTCCGAAGACATGAATTTTACCAGAGGGACCAATGGAAAGGAGACAGCATTGCAGATTTCATCGCAGACCTCCGGAACCTGGGAGGCCTCTGTGGGTTCGCAGACCTTGAAGAAGCTCTGAGAGACCGAATAGTTCTGGGATTAGATGACCAGACAGCACAGAGCAAGATAATGGCCAAAGGGGACATCGATCTTGCTGATGTCATCAAAGACGCTACTGCAGCAGAAACAACCAGGAAGTCGGCCGCCCGAATGCGCCGCACCAATGCACCACTCCATCAACTTGCCAGCGATACCTCACCTCGCCTAGAGAGGCACACAACAGCGACCCACCACGAGGACCTCGAATTGCCATCAGAAAGTGATGAGGAGGAGGTCAACCAACTCCGGTCTGAACGTGACCAATACAACCAGTGGAATCGAAGACTACCGCACCAATGCGCGGGTTGTGGGGTAAACCACCCGCGATCAGACTGCAAATTCCTCGACGCGCTCTGCCATTCCTGTGGGAAAAGAGGCCACATTGGGAAGGTCTGTAGAAGCAAGCAAGGATCCAGCCCAATTCAGAGGGAAAACAACTACCGCCAGACCACAGGGAATCATCCTGTGAGTCGGGAACATTTGAACCACCAATGGAACAACCACTCCTTCAGAAATAAAACACTGGCCACTTCAATGAGACGGGAAGAGGCACACCAAACCATTACAATCGGTCACACTTCATTGTTAGATGCAAAGAAGATCAGAGTGAAGGTCGCCATCGAAAACCAGCCTTGTGTGATGGAAGTCGACTCAGGATCGTCCCTCTCAATGGTTTCCTGGAAGACCCTTAAACAATTAATCCCTGCCGTCTGGCGTCAAGACCACAGAGCCCAAAGAATCATACTCAAAGATTATCAGGGGAACCGAATTCCGGTCATTGGATCCAGCCAAGTCCAAGTCTCATTCAAAAATCATATTGCATCGTTACCACTGACTGTCGTCGACCGTGACCGGCCTAGTTTGTTAGGCCTTCAATGGTTCGCCCCACTCGGGATCGAGGTAGCCGGCATTCACCAAACCAGAAATGGAGGCCCTCATCCAGGAATTCCAGGATGTCTTTGCAGACAAACTAGGCGAGTACAAGGGGACCCCGATATCATTTAACCTTAACCCTGAAGTAGCCCCCATCCGCCTTAAGCCTCGTCGGGTACCTTTTGCCCTTAAACCAAAGATCAATGAGCAGCTCGATAAATTAATAGCCCAGGATGTTTTAGAACCAACTGACCACGTCCATTGGGAAACCCCAATCGTAATACTCATCAAACCAGATGGATCGTTAAGGATTTGTGGGGACTACCGGGCCACCCTTAATGACGCCCTTCAACAGAACGCTTACCCGGTGCTGGTGGTGCAACACCTTCTCCATTCCCTGGGGAGCGGAAAAGTCTTTGCTAAATTGGATTTAGCATAGGCATACCAACAACTGCCTGTAGATGAAAAAACCGTGGAGGCACAGACGATCGTTATGCACCGAGGTGCCTTTAAATGCAACCGACTCCAATTCGGAGTGAGCGTAGCCCCAGGGATTTTTCAAAGTCTGATGGAGAGACTCTTGCAAGGGATCCAGGGGGTCATGCCATACTTTGATTACGTTTTAATTGCGGCCCCGAATAGAGAAGTACTAGAAAAGCGCCTTAAATTGGTTCTCCAGAAATTTAAAGACTCCGGCCTAAAGGTTAAAAAAAATAAATGTCAACTGTGTACAGATAAAGTAGAGTTCCTGGGGTACCTAATTGATAAGCAAGGCATTCACCCCACTAATAGCAAACTAAAGGGAATCAAAAATGCCCCAAGACCCAGAAATAAGATTGACCTCCAAGCTTTCCTGGAGCTCATTAACTTTTACAAAATCTTCTTGCCCCAGAAAGGGACCATAGCTGAGCCCCTACATAGACTTCTCGACAAAAAAGCAACCTGGGTCTGGGGACACCGAGAGGAGCACGCATTCCGGCAAGTGAAAAACTTACTAACCTCAGATGCTGTTTTAATGCAGTATAACGAGACTTTGCCTTTAACAATTACATGTGACGCGTCATCATTTGGAGTAGGAGCCATTTTGAGTCATTTGTTACCAAATGGTAGTGAGGCCCTTTTTGCCTATTTTTCAAGGACCCTATCGAAGGCTGAACGTAACTATAGCCAAATTGACAAAGAGGCTCTTGCTGTTGTATCTGCTGTGAAACGATTTCATGAATATGCGTATGGATGAGTTTTTACTATTATTACCGATCACAAACCTTTGCTAGGGATTATAGCGGGAGACAAGCCAACCCCCTATATATTGTCACCTAGAATGACTCGCTGGTCAGAGTTCTTAGCTGTGTACAACTATAAATTACAACACTGCCCAGGGAAAGCCATTCCCCACGCTGATGCATTGAGCCATGCCCCACTTCTGGAAACCATCGACGACCCAGCGCCAACCCTTATGACACTCCAGATTGAAACACTACATTCACCGCTGCTAACAGCCAGAGACATTGCTATCGAAACAAAACGAGATCCTGTCCTGGCGCGAGTTCTCAGCTAGGTCGAATGAGGATGGCCAGTAGAACAAACCCCTGACGACTTCACCCCTTTTAGAAACCGGCAAACAGAACTTTTCTCGCAAAAAGGCTGCATCCTATGGGGAGACAGAGTCGTTGTCCCAGAGCGGTTACAACGAGCAGTATTGAAAACATTGCATGACGGTTACCCCGGCATTGTGTGTATGAAAGCGCTCACACGAAGCTACGCGTGGTGGCCGGGCATCGACAAGCAGATCGAAGCCTGGGTAAAGACTTGTCTAAAGTGCCAAGAAGTCAGCAGTACCCCACCTAGAGCAACTCCAACGGAGTGGGAAACCCCCCGGGGGCCGTGGTCCTGCATCCATGTTGACTTTGAGGGACCTACTAAAGGACATACTTCCTCCTAACAGTGGATGCCTATTCCAACTGGCTCGAGATCCACAAAATGAAGACTACTACAACCGATTCCGTCATCCAAAAATTGAATAGGCTATTCCCCACTCATGGGCTGCCAGACGTTCTGGTCTCCGACAACGGACCCCAGTTCACCGCCCTGGCATTGGAACAATACTTAGCGGACCGGGGTATCCGCCGTGTGCTAACTTTACCGGGTCACCCTGTGGCTAACGGCAGGGCTGAGCGCATGGTCCAATTTGTTAAAAAAACTTCCACAAAATGGACTGTGGGGACATTGACGACAAACTAAACAGAATACTCCTACTCCAACACATCACCCCGCACAGCGTCACCAACAAGACTCCAGCTGAACTGTTGATGGGACGCAAGCTCCGTTCCCATCTCGACTGGCTCCACCTGTCCTACGAGCCAGAGAAACCCTGTGGATCTAGCAGAAAATGCCGTGAGTTCATATTAGGTGACTTAGTTTTCGCTAAAAACCTTTCCGGCAAACCATTATGGGTTGAAGCAACCGTAATTCAAACCACTGGGCCCAGATCATACTGTGTGCAAACATGGGATGGAAAAATATGGAAACGCCATATAGATCAGCTTCGCTCTAGGCTACAACCCAGTTCTCGTGACTCCTGTGACTCTCAAACTGAGGGGGGAGGGGATGTCAAAGAAACCAAATTCGAGATGGTGGAAAGCAGAATCGAAGGAAGTCAGCAGCCAGGCGCGATACATGAAGAAGAATCAGGGAGAGGGATGGCCTCGCCACAGAGGAATACCTCAACGGAGGCGAGCCCGCAGAGATCAGAGGACAACAACGACAGAATTAGCGGCACCAAGTCATCCAGTGAGAATGCAGAACCGCCTGTACCAGATATATCAAAAAACGCATATAGACTACAGACAGGAACCAGTGGGATAGCGCAAATCTAATAGACAGTTAAAACAACCTGCATATCTACGGGATTACGTCACCGCACCCCTCAAACGGAACCTGGGGGGAAGGGGTGTTATGAACTAATAAAGGCGTTTAATAAAGTTTTAACAACCTTAAGAAAAAGCAGGGTTCTAATCCTGTACTTCTGATGGGTCGATAATAGTGATATCGGATTGGTCCTTTCTGGGGAATCTGATTGGCTGTTAAAGGCCAACTCTCATTGGTTCAAGGGTTTAACACTTCCATGTTTCTCATTGGCTAATAGGTCAGCAGCCTAGCCTATAAAAGGGCTGCTGCTGCCCTAGGGTTTTGCTCTGTTCAGTATGATTAATAAAGAGTTGAAGTTCACTGTTCACTGCCTCGTCTCCGTTCCTTGCACCTATGCGCAGAACTTAACACTGCCATTTCAGAAGAGGCTTATACTGCTTTGAGTGTCTATTCCCATCCACATGTTAAATGCCATTAACAGAGGTAAATCTAAATATGGCACATTGTTGGAATGTCCACTGATAAATATCTGCATTAAACAAATTTTGCAGACTCCTTTAATACTTCAACATTAACAAGATAGTTTGGCAAAAAAGAAAAAAAGAAACTGTACTTGGCCCATCCACAGTAAATGTAATAAATGGGCTCATCTTAGTATAGAACTGAGGTGTCAAACTCGCGATGACACAGCATCATCATGTGACATATCACAAATTTTCCCCCTTTCGCTAAACTCGGGGTGGTGTGGCCAGCATGTGATACATCCGACCCGTGGGCCACAAGTTTGACACCCCTGGTGTAGAACCACAAAAGAAACAACCTGACTAAAGAACAACAGTAATACATTTGCCACAAGTCAGAGAAAGTTGAAAGGGATTTGTAGTTGGAAGTGTGATATACGTTTTATAGATAATAACTATGTAGGGCTTTAAGGATGCCAATATTTTGAATTAGTCCTGGAAGCAGAACTGAAACAAATTAGAAGTCTTTGGGGTTCTAATGCAAAAGAAAATGTCTGTTATGATAGGCAGTGGGTTAGCCATTTTATTTTATAGTTTTGTTCATATTACAGTTTTCATGTGTTCCCACCTCAAAATTGAGAAATGATCAGAGGGGTTATTCAGAAGTTTGTGACCAGTTCTGGAGAACCAGTAGCAGAAATTTTGAATAGTTTGGAGAACTGGCAAATACCACCTCTGACTGGCCCCGACCCATCTATTCTCTGCCTTCCGAATCCCAGCTGATCGGCTGGGTCTTCTTTTGTTGCCCTGCACAGGAGAACAGAGCTGGAAAGCAGGTTCGTAGGGTGCGGATGGAATGGGGATTTTGCATTAACCTTCGCCTGCCACACCCACTAAGCCACGCCCACCAAGCCACACCCACAGAACCAGTTGGAAAAAAATTTGAATCCCACAATTGGAAATGATGGCTATGATTTTCTGTTATTAATTACATTTGAGCCAATAATTGTACAGTACTATCTTCATCCATGTTCTGTTATGGGGAGTCTATCAGTGGTGGTATGCTCCCAGTTTGGACTGATTCGGCCCAACCAGTAGTAAAGAAAAGCCTCCAATAATCAGCTGACAGGAGAAAGAAGAAAAAAACGCAGGATCGGCCCTCCCACCTGCCCCTGTGCTTTTGTCTTCTTTATCCTCTTAGCTGATTGGCGCTGCAGGCCTCAGCTGGTGTGGGGAAAGCTGCATGCATACATTAGGTTCATGTGCATGCATGTGCAATCACTGAACTGGTAGAACAGGTAGGATCACGTTGCTAGAATCTGTTGTGTATGTACCATAGTTAATAAAGTATGAGCTTGAGGTAAAGTGCAGGGTTCTGGCCCTGCACTTCTGATTGGCTGTTCGGCAGCCAGATCGGATTGGTTAGTTCTTAGGAATCTGATTCGCCCTTAACAGGGGATTATTATTGGTTGAAAGAGCTAGCGTTCATAGCTCGCTATTGGACAACTCTCACAAGGGTTGTCTATATAAGGCAGAGTTCACTGTTGTTGTTTTGAGAAGTCACTATTCAATAAAGAGCTGAAAGTTCACATTTAGAGGCTGTCTCCATTTACTCCGACCCATGTCCAAGTACTTAACACTGGCGACGAGGATGGGATGTGGAGAAATCTGAACCTAAGAAACCAGGAAGTAATACCGAGCACGTGATAAGACGACGCCAACAAGGGAACCATGTCCGGCGGCATCGTACCACCCACTCCGTTCGATCCAAACCAAGAGGATTGGGAATCCTACATGGATCGCTTCCAAATGTTTCTCGAGACGAATAATTTGAAGGACGCCACACCAGCAACGAAGCGGGCACTGTTCCTGACGCATTGCGGCCCAGCTCTATTTAAGATGGCTAAAGCACTCGCCAAACCTCGAGAAGTGAAAGCCATGATGAGCTGGGACGACCTTGAACCCATCCTGAGAGACCATTATGCTCCAACCGTGCCTACACTTGTGAGATGCCACGAGTTTTATCAGAGAAACCAATGAAAAGGAGAGAGCGTGGCCGATTTCGTGGTGGACCTCCGAAATTTAGGGGGCCTCTGCGGGTTTGCCGATTTAGAAGAAGCACTGAGAGATCGAGTAATTCTGGGATTAGATGCGCTAGGCGTGCAAAGCAAGCTGATGGCGAAAGGCAACATCAGCCTTGCTGACACCATCGCCGAAGCCACAGCTGCGGAGGCGACCAAAAAGTCAGCTGCACAATTATGGCAAAGCCGCACTCCGGCAACACCACCGACTGGCGAAATCTTACCCAACTCAGAAGGGCAGCTCTCAACAATGCACCCCGAGGACTTCTCTTCGTTGTCAGACAGCGACGAAGAAGGGGTCCATCGACTGCGGTCCGACCGGGACCCTCGCCCTAAGCCCTTACACCCTTGCGCTGGCTGTGGAGCAAACTATGCCAGGGCCGAATGCAAATTCCGCGACGCACTCTGCCATGAGTGCGGGAAACGAGGCCACATCAGCCGGGTCTGCCGCAGCTTACCAGGACCTAGCCAGGCCTCGTAGGGGGCCAACTATCGCCAATCAACAGGAAACCATCCTGTAAGGCAAGAGCCAGTAAACCACTCCTACAGAAATCGAGCTTTGCAAAAAGAAGAGGCTCACTATACTATCACTATAGGTCACGCCTCAGTTTTGGACACTAAGAAAATTCGAGTCACGGTAACCATCGAGAACCAGCCTTGCCACATGGAGGTCGACTTGGGATCATCCCTCTTGATGGTGTCTTGGAAGACACTCAAGCAACTTATCCCCACAATCCAACGCCAAGACCTCCAATTTCAACGCCTCATCCTCAAGGACTACCAAGGAAATCGAATCCCCGTTATCAGGTCCTGCCGAGTCCGAGTCTCCTTCAAAAAGCATACAGCGTACTTACCTCTAACGATCATCGATAGAGATAGGCCTAGTCTATTAGGCCTCCAATGGTTCACGCCACTCGGCATCGAAGTGGCCGGTGTGAACCGAGTCGGTGGTTGTGAGTGGGAGGAAGACCTTATTTCTGAGTTCAGCGATGTCTTTGCGGACCACTTCGGCGAGTATAAAGGGACCCCAATCTCATTTAGTCTAGATCAAAAAGTAGCCCCTATTCGCTTGAAGCCCCGTCGAGTTCCATTCGCTCTTAAAGCAAAGATCGACGAACAACTCGACAAGCTAATTGCTCAAGGGGTATTGAAGCCCATCGATCACTCTCCATGGGAAACCCCTATTGTAACACCCATTAAGCCAGATGGGTCAATCCGAATTTGTGGGGACTACCGGGCCACTTTAAACCATGCCCTACAGCAGAATGCGTATCCAGTTCCAGTGGTACAGCACCTCCTTCATTCCTTGGGGGCCGGAAAGGTTTTCGCTAAATTAGATTTAGCTCAAGCTTATCAACAACTACCAGTGGATGAAAAGACGGCCCAAGCCCAAACAATTGTAATGCACAGAGGTGCCTTTAAATGTACCCGATTGCAATTTGGGGTTAGTGTAGCCCCGGGGATATTCCAAAGCCTCATGGAAAGGTTGTTACAGGGAATCAAGGGCGTGGTTCTGTATTTTGATGACGTATTAATTGCAGCCCTTACCAAAAAGATGTTGCAGGATCATTTGAAATGTGTTCTTAAAAAATTCCAAGAGGCAGGACTTAAGGTGAAAAAAAATAAATGTCACTTATATACTGACAGTGTTGAGTTTCTAGGGTATTGGATTGATAGCCAGGGCATTCATCCTACTGAAAGTAAATTAAAGGCAATAAAAAACGCTCCCAGGCCACGAAACAAGGCCGATCTCCAAGCATTCTTAGGCCTCATTGATTTCTATAATGCATTTTTACCACACAAGGCGACTATTGCTGAACCGTTACATCGGTTATTAGATAAAAAAGCATTGTGGGTATGGGGTTACCGGGAAGAACATGCGTTCCGGAATGTTAAAAAACTGCTCACATCTGACTCTGTACTTATGCAGTATAATGAGATTTTACCATTAGTTATAACCTGCGATGTATCGCCTTTCGGGGTGGGCGCCATTTTGAATCATGTGCTGCCTAATGGGAACGAAGCCTCTGTTGCATACCTTTCGAAGACTCTTTCACAAGCAGAGCGGAACTATGGACAAACTGATAAAGAAGCTCTCGCAATCGTTTCAGCTGTAAAGAAATTTCATGAATATGTGTATGGAAGGACATTTACCATTATAACTGACCACAAACCGTTGCTAGGGATAATAGCCGGGGACAAGCCAACCCCCTACATATTATCCCCGAGAGTGACCCGATGGGCAGAATTCCTAGCTGCTTATAATTATCGCCTACAATATCGCCCGGGGAAAGCCATTCCCCACGCCGACGCATTAAGCCGAGCAGCGCTTCCAGAGACTCTTGACAATCCGGCACCAACGGCAACCACGTTGCAGATCAAAACACCCAACTCGCTGCCTATGACCACCCGAGACATCGCAAGAGAAACCAAACGAGACCACACCCTAGCTCGAGTCCTAGGCTGGGTAGAACGCGGATGGCCATTGGACCAAGTACCAGATGACTTCGTGCCATTCAAATCTCGACAGACTGAACTTTTTTCCCCAAAAGGCTGTATCATCTGTGGCGATAGAGTCGTTGTCCCAGAACAACTCTGGAAGACACTGCTACAAATTCTGCATGAGGGCCACCCCGGCATCGTGCGGATGAAAGCACTTGCATGAAGCTATGCATGGTGGCCGGGCATGGACCGGCAAATCGAGCAGTGGGTCAAAGCGTGTACCAATTGCCAACAAGCCAGCAACGCCCCACCAAAAGCCATGTCTACTGAATGGGAGATGCCACGTGGACCCTGGTCCAGAATCCACCTGGATTTCGCGGGGCCAATCAAAGGATATACCTTCCTGCTGACAGTCGACGCATACTCCAATTGGTTAGAAATTCATCGTATGACAGCTACAACTTCCGAGGTGGTGATCAAGATCCTAAATAGACTCTTTGCAACCCACGGATTGCCTGACATCCTGGTGTCTGATAACGGGCCACAGTTTACGGCACTAATGTTCGAGCAGTACCTCGCTGACCACGGCATCCGCCATGCGCTCACCTCGCCTGCATACCCTGTGACCAATGGCCGAGCGGAACGCATGGTCCAATTTGTTAAAAAGACTTTGCAAAAAGTGGACTATGACAATATCGATGACAAGGTCAACCAAATTCTCTTTTTGCAACACATAACTCCACATAGCGTCACCGGCAGAACTCCCGCCGAACTACTGATGGGACGAAGACTGCTCCCACCTCAACCGGTTGCACCCTGCTTATGAACCGGAAAAGCCAATAGGATCCAGCGGCCGCTGTTGCACCTTCCAGGTAGGAGACCTCGTTTTCGCACGAAACTTATCGGGCGATCCGTTATGGATAGAGGTGACAGTAGTACGAGTGACCGGCCCCAAATCCTACGTAGTGAAATGCTGTGACAATTGACTGTGGAAACGGCATATCGACCAATTATGGTCATGACTCACAACGGCCAGTCAACAACTCCCCCATGACCAAACCGAGGGGGGGGAGGTACAGAAGAAGATGACGTTCCAGGGAACCTGCTCGAAGGGAGCGACGAATTAAGTGAGACTCAGGAAATGGAGCAGGAAGGAGAATTGTTTGCACTGCAAGAAATTGCACCTGAGCAAGAAGCAGATCCACTGCCAAACAACAATTTACCTCAACAGGATTGCAATCAACCAGTCCAACGAAAATCAGAAAGACTTAAAAGACAACCGTCCTATTTAAAGGACTATATAACCACACCATAATTAAGGAGCCAGGGGGAAGGGGTGTTGTGTATGTACCATAGTTAATAAAGTATGAGCTTGAGGTAAAGTGCAGGGTTCTGGCCCTGCACTTCTGATTGGCTGCTAGGTGGCCAGATCGGATTGGTTAGTTCTGAGGAATCCGATTGGCCCTTAACAGAAGGTTCATATTGGTTAAAAGAGCTAGCGTTCATAGCTCGCTATTGGACAACTCTCACAAGGGTTGCTTATATAAGGCAGAGTTCACTGTTGTTGTTTTGAGAAGTCACTATTCAATAAAGAGCTGAAAGTTCAATTCAGAGGCTGTCTCCATTTACTCCGACCCATGTCCAAGTACTTAACAGAATCTATATTTCTTTAAGAGGCTGTCACCTACAGTCCTTCTGCCCAGTGCATGCTCAGAAGTATAAGAAATAGTCCTGTTCTCCCCAAGATTCAAATATAGAACTTCAAAATAAATAGAACTTCAAAATCAATAATAGGAAATAAAAGATTGAGCTTCTCATATATTGTGATTTTTTTCAAAGAAAAATAAAAAGCGGAGGTGGTGGCACTAGCTTCATGAACACAAAGCAAATAATTTTAAGATAATCACTTTTTGAAATTACACGTATGATATTTTGCTAGTGGCAGAAAAATAGCAATCAAACTGAAAGCTTATCTTGGACAAATGTATGTCATTTCCTTGCAAATGTATGGTATGATAAGTCATTTGAAGAGATTTATTAACCTTTCACTTATTAAAACACCATTTGGAGCTGGAGATAAAAATTGATATTTTTAATCATGAAAATATATAGTATTTGGATATTCCCCCACAAGAGACTGCCTGCAAAAGAATATGAATGGTTCAAAATCTCCAGTTCAATAACCCATTATAATGTGAGAGCAGACAATAGAAACAACAATGAAAAGAAAATGGAACACTGAATTAATCAAACTGGATTCTTAGCTGGTCCTGGAATTAATTTATGCAATAGTGCATGTGGTGAATAGAAGATTATTTTACTTCCTATAAATGTGGTTTTTTGTGAAGAAAAAGCATGATTTGCATTAAAGCAAAAACTGTGTATCACTACAAATATTATGATAGTCAACGTACAGTTCTTGATTCTATCTGTTCTGAAGTGTCCTAAAAACCAGGGCATAGAAGCTAGAAAGGTGCTTTTTCAATCAAGTTTTGCACTTTTTGATTTCCAAAAAGTAGTGAGTTCTGCAAACAGAACTGATCCACTGTGGATTTAAACTCAGCACCTTTAACATAAGATGTTATCTCATGGACTGATAACTGGTTGTACAATGTAGAAATTAATGAACAATTAATAGCAAGATGTTCAAAGGAGGGCCCACATGGATTGCAGTTGGGAGTGGTAAATTTTAATTAATTTTAAATTGTTGTAAACATTGAGGCAGTCAATGTGTGCTGTTGTTAATCACAGTGTGCAATACATTAAAATCAAAATGATAAAGAAAGCATGCAGACCATAGGTTTTTTTTGTTTTTTTTCCCAATTACATAATACTTTATACAATATAGAATGATGTGATCATCTCTATCTAAATATCCACATGGTATTGATATGTTCATAATAGTCCATCAACTGCTAACTCAAACAGAAAAGGAAAACTGAATTAACGTTTTTATTAGAAACAAAGTAGGATTCTCATCAATATGCTATTGTCTTTCTCTTAATCTACTACAGTGTTCAATATTTTATTTAGATTCCACTGCATTCATCCACTGAGTTCACGCCAAGAAAGTGCAAATTAAAACTAATTTCTCCTTAATCATGTATAATAGTAGGCTTTCCTAGGATGCAAAGCTAATTCATCAGTGTTCTTTCCACGTTATTTGGCAAATGCTATTCTATGTATAGCATGTGTTATTATTGTCAAGCCTGCCTTCATCCATTTACAATAGGATCAATTCCTGCAGAGAATAATGAAAATGGTCTTGATATAAATATGCAAGAACTGTTACCTAGGGGGAAAGGCCTGAAACATTTTTTAAGGTACAGAGCAGTGACATACCATTGGAAGGGACTCAAAGAGACACCTTCCAGAGGGGCAGGAAGTACAGTACAATCAGACTTGTAAGATTCTTTTTTAAAAAATATTTTATTAAGGATTGCAATAGTAAAAGCAAATGCAAATTAAACAAAAGAGAGAATTAAAAGTTTAAAGAGAAAGCAAGATGAAGATTTTTTTAAAAAAGAAGTTACTTCCAATTGTTATCACAACTGATGTCACAATATCACAACAGGTAAAATTAATAACTCAGCACTTCCTATAAGGTTACCTATCTCTTCTTTCTGTAGCCCATCCTTTATCTATATGCAATCAATAAATAAATCATTTTTTTTTAGCCTGATGGCATCAAAATGTCCATAAAGGGTTACATGAACTTTACAGAAAAATGTCCTATTTTAACCTTGGTCAAACAAGCCAAAATTATATTCTTCTTTCTTGTTACTTCTAACAATCTTGATATTTAAGATGTTGTCATAAGATTTGATCTCACATCACTTTTACTTTTTCCATCCCAAAGGCTTCTTTGATGATTAGCAAACCTCTTTTTAAAATCCTATAAAAAGTCATTATTTGTGTCATTCTCTTGGCTTATCATTTTTATTTCCACTTTTATTTTCAAAGCTTTAAGCAACTTTCTTTTATATATCCAGCAGAAAGTCATCCCCTTGGCTTCTCACTTGTATTTCTACTACAGCTGCCTTCTCTGTTTTATAATCTACATTTTTTAAATTATTACCCAGCATTTTGGCTTCTAATATTTCTACACCACGCAATATTTATTTATATCTGTTGTACTTTCATTATGGAAAACTGGAAGGACCAGGCTGAGAACAGATTGTCCTGGAGAAAATTTATCAATATTGTCACTAAGAGTCAACACTAACTCAAATGCACTCAATCAATCAAAGATGGCCTAGTTTATAATCAGAGGCATTGTGTAAAAAACAAAATCAAGATGCATCCAAACCATTTGATTTTTTGCTTTATAGGATTTACCTGAAAAATTGGGTAGTTATTATTTCCAGATTATTCCTTTTGTCCCAAATTCCAGAAAGTTACCCACAGTTGTAATAAAACAAACAAATTAGTCTTCTTAAACAATTAAAACAAGGACTAATAGTATTCTTCCAGTATAAGCTTTTCGCTAACTAGTTTTACAGCATCACATTTATCTCACAATAAATTATTTAAACTGTAAAATGGCATTAACTTTTTTGTTGTCATTTCCTCCCTTGTAATGATTTTATTAAGCAAACTGGAAGTTCCTTTATATCAGAACATGGAAATGTAAATACCCATAATCTGCCATGGCCCTGGGGTATCATTTTTGTCTGAGCTTCTCTTCTAGAATCTCCTCAGTCTTTTCATTTGGTGAGGGAAACCTAAGAATTTGAGTAAGAGTTAGCAAGAGCCATTTTACTATGAAGAAAATATCATATAAGCTCGTTCTTTTGGAGTTGTATTTATAGTTTGTATTAACTGAATACAGTTTAAGCAGAATTATTGTTTACTTAATATTTAGAGACATAACTTTCTAAAAATGAAATGTTTTTTTCTTTATAGAAAATACATACCGTTAACTATTCACAAATGAGAAGGACTGGTTTTTTGTGATTCAGTAGTAGTTGGATCATTAAAACAGGGAAAGTTGTTTTTAATTAGATCTCCTTTCTTCCATCATTCTTGTTGAATTTGTCCCTACTGATGTTGCTTTAAAAGGTGCATAAAACTCAAAAGTAGATTTTTGTAGGAATAGCAGACAATATTGGTGGGGGGGATGTATTTTTGCTTTCACGAGAATCATTTATTTTAGTCTTTTAAGAACCAAAGGCTGTGTTAATGTTTTCTCCGTCTCCCAGTTTCATCATTACAATAATACCATGCAATAACTTGGGTTAAGATATGAAGATTTGTGGAAAGAGGGGAATTGTGTTTCAGCACTGTATTCCCTATGGAAGTCCATTTTTGGAGCTGATTTCTCCAGTGGGGACATCAGCAGTCAGAAAACGCAAGATTTTGTTATAACGACATGACAAAAGCCCATTTGTTTTTTTTATGAGTGTCATTCTTCAACTCAAACAGCTATCCTGAATTTTTAAAGACTCTCCCTTGCCTCTGACACCCTCCCTTGCCTCTAGAAAAATCTTCCACCCAAATGAGGCTCCAAGGGGAAATTTTCCTCCTTTTTGGACTACGCAATAACAAAAAGCACCTGTCTTTGTCTTTTTGCAGCTTTTATTTATTTTTATTTATTTTTTGTTAGGAAGGACTATACAGACACCACACCAGTATTGTATAACACAAGTACAATTCTAGTTTTAAACAGTATCCAACTATTAAACTCAATGAGTACGTCTCCCTGTTAAAAATTAGCTTCAGTCACTCTTTTTTCTTGGAAGGGAATTTTTAATTCTTCCTCTTTTATGAGTTAGCTCTCTTTCCATCTGTATCCAGTCTGCTTCTCTCTGCTTAACAAGTCTCCACAGATGATTCACAGATGACTTTCTTGTGGATGATGGTTTTCAGCTTCTTCTTGTCCACATTGACTAAATGGCCAACTAATGCTGCTGAATTATTTCCACTTTATCCCCAAGCTGCAATGAGCTGAAATTGAACTGGACAAAGAGGTGTCATGAGAAAAACTTCATGTCTCTTTCTCATAAATAATCTTTTTGTCAGCAAATGGGAAGAACCCCTTTGTTAAGTTCTGCGCATGGGCGCAAGGATTGGAGATGAGACGATGAACAGTGAACTTCAACTCTTTATTTAACATTGTGGAACAGAGCAAAACTACGGCAGCAACAGCCCTTTTTATAGGCAAGCTACTGATCAAATAACTAATAAGAAACGGGAAGCATTAGTTCCCTTAACCAATGAGAGAGGCCCGCTAATAGCCAATCAGATTCTCCTGAATGGACCAATCAGATGTCGCTATTATCAGCCAATCAGAAGTGCAGGGTCAGAACCCTTCACTTTTCTAAAGGTTTTAATAATCTTTATTAAGCACTTTTATTCATTCACTTTTTATTAATTCACAACACCCCTTCCCCCCGGGTTCCGTTTAAGCGGTGCGGTGACGTAATCTTTGAGGTAGGCAGGTTGTATAGATTGTCTGTTAGACTTTCGCTGTCCCCCAGGTGCTTGTTTATAATCTTGTTTGGGTGGGATGTTTTCTGGTGAGTAGGTTGCCTCCGGTCCTTCATTTAAAATTTCGGTACCGCTATTGTCTTCGTTGTCCTCTTGCCTTTGTAGGCTTGCTTCTGACGAGGTGTCTCTTTGAGGCAAGTCCACCACCCTCTCTGATTCTTCCGAATGCTCACTTCTTCCGCTCGTGCTTTCTGCCGTTTCGAACTCGGTCTCCTCGGCATCTCCTCCCCCCTCCGTTTGGAAGTTACCGGAGTTGCAGAAAGGAGGTTGCAGCCTTGAACACAGCTGATAATTATGGCGCTTCCATATTCTTCCGTCGTGACTTTTTACTCGGTACGACCTGGATCCTGTGACTTGGATTACAGTTGCCTCGACCCACAACGGATCGCCAGAAAAGTTTTTAGCGAAGACAAAGTGGCCTATCTGGAATTCGCGGCATTTCCCACTGGATCTGTGTGGCTTTTCTGGTTCGTACGATGGGTGTAGTCAGTCAAGGTGGGAGCGGAGTTTTCGTCCGATTAACAAATCAGCCGGAATTTTGTTGGTGATGCTGTGCGGAGTGATGTGTTGAAGAAGGAGTATCCAGTTAATCTTATCTTCGATATCGCCATAGTCCATTTTATGTAGGGTTTTTTTGACGAATTGTACCATGCGTTCGGCTCTTCCATTGGCCACAGGATGTGCCGGCGAAGGTAGCGCATGGCGAATACCACGGTCCGCCAAATACTGTTCAAAAGAAAGCGCGGTAAACTGGGGCCCATTGTCGGATACCAGAACGTCTGGCAGTCCATGGGTTGCGAATAATCTGTCCAATTTTCTTATGACGGATTCCATTGTGGTACTTTTCATTTCATGGATTTCAAGCCAGTTTGAGTAGGCATCCACCGTTACTAGGAATGTGTGTCCTTTGGTAGGTCCGGCAAAGTCAATATGAATACGGGATCATGGTCCCCTGGGTATTTCCCACTCTGTTGGGGTTGCTTTCGGTGGGGCATTGCTAACTTCCTGCATTTGCAACAAGTCTTTACCCAGGCCTCAATTTACTTGTCGATACCCGGCCACCACACATAGCTTCGTGCGAGCGCCTTCATGTGCACTATGCTGGGGTGGCCTTCATGCAAGGTTTTCAACACCACTCATTGCAGCTGCTCTGGGACGATGACTCTATCCCCCCAAATGATGCAGCCTTTCTGTGAAAACAGTTCCGTCTGTCGATTCTTGAAAAGACTGAAGTTGTCAGGGATTTGATCCAATGGCTATCCTCGCTCGACCCAGCTAAGAACTTGCACCAAAATGGGATCACGTTTGGTTTCGATCGCGATATCTCGAGCTGTCAGTGGTGGTGATTGAAGTGCTTCAATCTGGAGCGTCGTGACAGTTGGAGCTGGGTCGATAACAGTTTCAGGAAGTGGTGCACGGCTTAGTGCGTCAGCGTGGGGGATGGCCTTCCCCGGGCGGTGTTGCAGTTTATAATTATATGCAGCCAAGAATTCTGACCAGCGAGTCATTCTGGGAGATAATATGTTAGAGGTTGGCTTGTCCCCCGCTATAATCCCCAGCAAAGGTTTGTGGTCGGTGACTGTAATAAAAACTCGCCCATAAATATATTCATGAAATCGTTTAACAGCAGAAACGACAGCAAGAGCCTCTTTATCGATTTGACTAAAGTTGCGTTCAGTTTTTGATAGCGTTTTTGAAAAGTAGGCAATAGGGGCTTCACTACCGTTTGGTAACACATGGCTCAAAATGGCACCCACTCCGAATGGTGATACATCACATGTAATCGTTAATGGCAAAGTCTCATTATACAGCATTAAAACAGCGTCTGAAGTCTATAAGTTTTTTACTTGTCGGAACGCATGCTCCTCTCAGTCTCCCCAGACCCAGGTTGCCTTTTTGTCCAACAGACGATGTAGGTGCTCGGCTACGGTCACCTTGTGGGGCAGGAAAACATTGTAAAAATTGATAAGGCCCAGGAAGGCTTGGAGATTGGTCTTATTTCAGGGCCTTGGAGCATTTTTGATCGCCCTAAGCTTACTATCGGTGGGGTGAATGCCTTGTTTATCGATTAAGTACCCCCAAAATTCTACCTTATCCATACACAATTGACACTTATTTTTTTTTACTTTAAGGCTAGAGTCTTTAAATTTCTGGAGAACAAACCTCAGGTGCTCCCTTAGTATTTCTCTAGTTGGAGCAACAATTAAAAAGTCATCAAAATATGGTACAACCCCTTTTATACCCTGTAGTAGTCTCTCCATCAAGCTTGAAAAATTCCTGGGGCCACGCTAACTCCGAATTGGAGTCGGTTGCACTTAAATGCACCTCGGTGTGTAACGATCGTTTGAGCCTCTGCCATTTCTTTGTCTATAGGCAGTTGTTGGTATGCCTGTGCTAAATCCAATTTAGTGAAGACTTTTCCATCTCCCAGGGAATGGAGAAGGTGTTGTACCACTGGTACCGGGTAAGCGTTCTGTTGAAGGGCGTGATTCAGGGTGGCTCGGTAGTCCCCACAAATTCTTAACGATCCATCCAGCTTGATGGGTGTTACGATTGGGGTTTTCCAGGGAGCATGGTCGGTTGGTTCTAACATACCCTAGGCTATCAATTTATCAAGCTGCTTGTCAACCTTTGGTTTAAGGGCAAATGGAACTCGGCGAGGCTTAAGGTGGATGGGAGCTACTTTGGGGTCAAGGTTAAATGATATCGGGGTCCCCTTGTACTTGCCTAATTTCTCTGTAAAGACATCCTGGAACTCTCGGAGGATGGCCTCTTCCCAGTTGTTGCTGTTGGTTCGGTGAATTCTGGCTACTTCAATTCCAAGTGGGGTGAACCATTGGAGGCCTAACAAACTAGGCTGATCCTGGTCGACTACGGTCAGTGGTAGGGATGCAGTACGATTTTTAAATGAGACATGGACTTTGCTGGATCCGACGACTGGAATTCGATTTCCCTGATAGTCCTTAAGTTTGATTCTTTGGAATCTGAGGTTTTGCCGCCGGACGGTGGGGATTAATTGTTTAAGGGTCTTCCAGGAAACCATCAAGAGGGATGATCCAGAATCGACTTCCATCAGGCATGGCTGGTTTTCGATGGTGACCTTCACCCAGATCTTCTTGGTGTCTAATGATGAGGCATGACCGATCATAATGGTTTGGTGTGCCTCTTCCCACTTCATTGACTGGGCTAGTGGTTTGTTTCTGTAGGAGTGGTTGTTCCATTGGTGGGTTAAGTTTTCTCGATTCACAGGACAACTTCCTGTGGGCTGGCGGTAGTTGGTCCCCCTCTGAGGTGGGTTGCATCCTTGCTTGCTTCTACAAGCTCTTCTGATGTGACCTCTTTTCCCGCATACATGGCAGAGTGTATCGAGGAATTTGCAGTCTGATCGTGGGTGGTTTGCCCCACAACCAGCACATTGGTACTGTACACTCTGATTACGTTGATGGCGTTGGTCTCATTCAGACCGGAGCCTGTTGACCTTTTCTTCATCACTTTCTGATGATGATTCGAGGTTCTCGTGGTGGGCTGTCATTGCCTGTCCCTCCAGGTGAGGCGAGATTTCACCGGTGAGTTGGCGCAGCTGGGCGTGGGTGTGGAGCATTCATGCAACTGACTTCCTGGTTGCTTCTGCTGCAGTAGCATTAGCGATGGCATCTGCAAGGCTAATGTTGCCTTTCGCCATAAGCTTTGGATACCTAGTGCATCTAATCCAAGAACTATTCGGTCTCTCAAGGCCTCTTCGAGGTCGGCGAACCCACAGAGGCCTCGCAGATTCTGGAGATCCACAATTAAATCTGCAATGCTTTTTCCCTTCCGCTGGTCTCTCTGATAAAATTCATGTCTTCGAACAAGCATTGGTACAGTTGGTGCATAGTGGGCCCGTAGAAGGGGCTTGAAGATGTCCCAGTCCATGGACTTCACCTCAGCTGGTTTGGCTAGTGCCTTGGCCATTTTAAAAACGGTTGGCCTGCAGTGAGTTAGGAATACCGCTCGCTTCTTTCCGGTAGTGGCATCCTTTAAGTTGTTGATCTCCAGAAACATCTGGAATCAGTCCATATATGAGTCCCAGTCTTCTTGTGCTGGGTCAAATGGAGTGGGTGGTATGACACTGCTAGACATGGTTCAGCTGTTGGTGCGTCTTCAGCCACGTGCTCTGTTTGGTGCTCTGTAGTACTCAGTCAGCTCTGATGTCTCCACATCCCATCCTTGTCACCAGTGTTAAGTTCTGCGCATGGGCGCAAGGATTGGAGACGAGACAATGAACAGTGAACTTCAACTTTTTATTTAACATTGTGGAACAGAGCAAAACTACGGCAGCAACAGCCCTTTTTATAGGCAAGCTGCTGATCAAATAACCAATAAGAAACAGGTAGCATTAGTTCCCTTAACCAATGAGAGAGGCCCACTAATAGCCAATCAGATTCTCCTGAACGGACCAATCAGATGTCGCTATTATCGGCCAATCAGAAGTGCATGGTCAGAACCCTGCACTTTTCTAAAGGTTTTAATAATCTTTATTAAGCACTTTTATTCATTAATTTTTTCTTAATTCACAACACCCTTGATCTGATAGTTCCACATAATCTTTTTCTCTTCTATTTCCATAGCCAAACCTAGGGTCTGTTACATGTTTGAACTAACTCTTGGCCTATTAATAAATTAGCTTCTTCTCTTTTAAGGTACTGATTCCACATTGTCTACAATACATCTGTCAAACTTGCAGTGTCACGTTGCTGTCATGTGATGTATTGTGACATTTTTCCCCGCTTCATGGAGCTGGAATGGGTGTGGCCTGGGTGTGATGCATCTGTACCATAGGCTGCCAGTTTGACACCTTATTCCTCTCACAATTGCTGCCTCTATTTTCCCATAATCTCCAAAAATCCTATGCCCTGCATCTCACAGGTTATCGATTTAATTTAACAACTTTAATCTTACCTTTAGTTCAAACAATGAGGTTGAATCAGTTTTCGTCCTCAGCTTTAAAGGTGCACAACATAGATGCTGGAGAAGTTTACTTATAGAGTAACTGGAACTAAACCAAATGCCATTTGATACATCTATCTTTGAAGCTTCATTTTGTTGGTGTTTTTTTTTTAATTCACATATAGAAAACCTTCGACTGCCTTGGCCAGAGAAATTGCAATATTAGGCACAAGAATATGTCATGATTTGTCTTATAAACTGAACAGTAATGTTTAATTTCATGCATCATTTGCAACTTGTTCTATTAATTCAACAAACTCAGGTGTTCATAAAAGCTAATGAGAATACCCATTACATCTTATTCAAATTCTCATGCCTTGCCCTCTTTGTTGATGAAAAAGAAATCATGAAACAAAATCTTTCTAATAACATAATCTATATACTACTTTCCTTTAACTGAAACAGAGCATCATATTTTTTGAACCAATTGTCCAAAATCCAGCACCAAAATCCAGCACCAGAGGGAATGAAATTTGGTGAAATTGTGGCTGCTGGGTACTGCTGAGCTGCTGGACTTCACTTTCAACTCTATGTTATAGTTTCCAAACCATCTTGCAAACTGTCTCTCTTCCTTCCACACCCAGCAGCAACCATTTACCTGTATGCTGGGAAGGTAAGGAAAGGAAAGGAAACATACAGTGCTTATTGCCAGATTCCCACCAAGAGGCTCAGTGGAGAAGATGGCAGGAAGTTGAACGTCGCTCCTTTTCCCACTGCTTTTTTTTTTTTGCCTGCACTTGATCATTCTGTTTGAATATTTGAAGATGAAAATTTGTCTGAAAAAATGATCCAATGGGCACAAGTTATCTAATAGTATCTGTTATGGACTAAGCCAACACAGCAACACAACCTCAACAGCTTCGTCTTACAGCAGGCTTGTAATCCTGCACTTCTCATTGGCCCGTAGATAGCGAGTCATGATTGGTCAGGTTTGGCCAGTCTGATTGGCTGTTAACGGGACCCCCTGATTGGACGCTTGTGAAAGCGATAGACTCAGTTCATTGGTTGTTTTGACGGCAGCAAGCTCTATAAAAGAGCTACCGCTGCCCAGATATTTTGCTCCGTTCTTTCTTGTTAATAAAGAGTTGAAGTCACCATCCGATGTCTCATCTCCGTTCCTTGCGCCCATGTCCAGGACTTAACACTGGCAACAAGGATGGGATGTGGAGACGATAGAGCTGACTAGAACACATCAAACAAGACAGAGCACATGGCGAAAGAGTGCACGCAACAGACGGCAAGATGACCAGTGGCGCTATACCACCTGCTCCATTCGACCCAGCAACCGAAGACTGGGACTTGTATATAGATCGCTTCCAGATGTTCCTGGAGACCAACAATTTAAAAGATGCTACGCCTGGCAAGAAATGAGTGGTGTTCCTGACTCATTGCAGCCCCGCTGTTTTCAAAATGGCTAAAGCATTAGCGAAACCAGCGGAAGTGAAGACCATGGATTGGGACACCCTCGCTCCAATCCTCTGGGCCCATTACGCACCCGCAGTACCTACACTGATACCAAGACATGAATTTTACCAGAGGGACCAATGGAAGGACGAGAGCGTTGGTAATTTTGTAGTCGACCTCTGGAACCTAGGAGGCCTTTATGGTTTTGCAAACTTAGAGGAAGCCCTAAGAGACCGTATAGTTCTGGGTTTAAATGCACCACACATGCAGAGTAAGCTGATGGCGAAAGGCGACATCAGCCTTACAGATGTCATCACTGACGCTACTGACGCAGAAGCAACCAGGAAGTCAGCCACTCGAATGCGCTGAGTGAACGCACCGCTTCGCCAACTCGCCAATGAGATCCCACTCGCCACTAAGAAGCATGCTACCACTATCCACCATGAAGACCTCGAGTCATCCTCAGACAGTGATGAAGAGGAGGTCAACCGGCTCCACTCGGAATGAGAGCAAAGGAACCAGAGACGTCCGCGCCAATGTGCGAGTTGCGGGGCAAACTACCCATGATCGGACTGCAAATTCCTCGATGCACTCTGCCATAACTGTGGAAAAAAAGGCCACATCGCGAAGGTCTGCAGAAGCAGACGAGAGTCCAGTCCCAACCGAAGGGAGAACAACCTCCATCGGGAGATAGGCAAACCTCCTGAGAACCGGGACCGTCTGAACCACCAATGGAACAACCACTACTACTACAGAAATCAAGCACCTGCCTCTTCAACGAGACGAGAAGTGGCCCACCAAACCATTATCATCGGCCACGCTTCATCGTTCGATGCAAGAAAGATCCGCGTAAGGGTTACTATTGAGAATTGACTGTGCATGATGGAAGTCGATTCAGGATTGTCCCTATTGATGGTATCCTGGAAAACCCTCAAACAGCTGATCCCTGCCATTTGCCACCAGGATCTCAGCACGCAGCGAATCATCCTGAAAGACTACCAGGGAAACAGAATCCCAGTTGTCGGTTCCAGCAATGTCCAAGTATCCTTTAAGGACCGCACAGCAACGCTTCCCCTGACTGTTGTTGATCGTGACTGACCCAGGTTGTTAGGGTTACAATGGATCACCCCACTTGGAATTGAACTAGCTGGCATATACCATACCAGAAATGATGACTGGGAAGAGACTCTCATCCAAGAATTCCAGGACATGTTCACAGGAACATTAGGCAAGTACAAGGGGACCCCTATATCGTTTAATCTCCGATGTAGCTCCCATTCTGCTTAAGCCCCATCGAGTACCTTTTGCCTTCAAACTGAAGATCGACGAGCAGCTAGATAAACTGATAGCCCAGGGCGTATTGGAACCGATTGACCACGCCCGCTGGGAAACCCCGATAGTAACACCCATGAAGCCAGATGGTTCGTTAAGAATTTGCGGGGACTACCGGGCCACCCTAAATCATGCTCTTCAACAGAGTGCTTATCCAGTACTGATGGTTCAACGCCTTCTTCATTCCCTGGGTGGCGGAAAAATATTTGCGAAATTGGACTTAGCTCAGGCGTACCAGCAACTCCCTGTAGACACAGAAACTGCAGAAGCCCAGACAATAGTTACACATAGAGGTGCTTTTAAGTGCAATAGATTCCAATTCGGAGTAAGCATGGCACCGGGCATTTTCCAAAGTTTAATGGAGAGACTATTACAAGGCATAAAAGGCATCGTGCCTTATTTTGACGACGTCCTAATAGCTGCCCCCACTAAAGAGTTATTAGTACAACGACTCAGAAAAGTCCTGCAGAAATTCCAAGATGCGGGTCTTAAGGTAAAATGAGACAAGTGTCAACTTTGTACGGAGAGAGTGGAGTTCTTGGGATACCTTCTCAACAGACAGGGAATCCACCCCACCGAAAAAAAACTAACCGCAATCAAAAAAGCCCCGAGACCTAGGAATAAGACAGACCTTCAAGCCTTCCTGGGACTCATTAACTTTTATAACATTTTCTTGCCCCAGAAGGCAACCGTAGCCGAGCCCCAACATAGTCTTCTCGATAAAAAACTTCTTGGGTTTGGGGATGGCATGAAGAGAAAGCGTTCAAAGAGATAAAAGACCTTTTAATCTCCAATACTGTATTAATGCAATACAACAAGACTCTCCCTTTGACGGTTACCAGTGATGCCTCACCATTTGGAGTAGGAGCCATCTTAAGCCATGTCCTACCAAATGGAAATGAGGCACCCATTGCATTCTTTTTAAGAACTTTGTCTAAAACCGAAAGGAACTATAGTCAACTTGATAAAGAGGCCCTCGCTATTGTATCCACAATTAAACGCTTCCATGAATATGTATATGGGAGACCCTTTACCATAATTATAGACCACAAGCCGCTAATTGGTATTTTGGCGGGAAACAAACCATATCTTATCATCAAGAATGACACATTGGTCAGAATTTTTAGCCACCTACGATTATCGATTGCAACATCGCCCAGGGAAAACCATTCCCCAAGCTGATGCTTTGAGCCGCTCTCCACTACCAAACATTATAGAGGACCCTGCTCCAACCGTAACCATATTACAAATCGAAACCCTCAAATCGCCGCCACTAATCGCTCGAGACATAGCCTTAGAGACAAAAAAGGACCCTGTTTTGGCATGAGTCCTCAGCTGGGTAGAACGGGGTTGGCCGGTCAGTGCAACCGATGACACGTTCAAGCCATTTAGGAATCGTCAAACAGAACTATTCTCCCAGAAAGGTTGCATAGTGTGGGGAGACAAAGTCATAGTCCCGGAAAAATTGCAATATAGGGTATTGAAAATGCTGCACGATGGACATCCAGTCATCGTGCAGATGAAGGCACTAGCCAGGAGTTACACATGGTGGCCTGGTTTAGATAAACAGATAGAGACTTGGGTAGCAAAATGCAGCCAATGCCAGGAGACTCGCTCCACTCCTCCAAAGACTCCCCCAACTCAATGGGAAACGCCTCAAGGTCCCTGGTCCCATATCCACATCGATTTTGTGGGACCCACAAGAGGACACACTTTCCTCCTAACAGTGGATGCCTATTCAAACTGGCTTGAAGTCCACAAAATGAAAAGCACCACCACAAACGCAGTCACTAAAAAACTGAATAAACTATTCACTACCCATGGACTTCCCGATGTCCTTGTCTCAGATAATGGTCCCCAATTCACTGCCCTGCCATTCAAACAATACCTGGCAGATCGGGGCATCCGCCATGCTTTTACATCGCCAGCTCACCCTGCAGCCAATGGTAGGGCTGAGCGAATGGTTCAATTTGTAAAACAGACCCTGCACAAAATGGACCACGGCGACATTGACGACAAAATAAACCGAATGCTTCTTCTCCAACACATAACCCCAAACAGCACCACGAACAAAACCCCAGCTAAACTCCTGATGGGCCAGAAACTTCGCTCGCATCTCGATTGCCTCCACCCAAACTACATGCCAAAACAACCCCGGGATCCAGCAGCAAGTGTCGGACATTCCAGGAAGAGGACCTTGTGTTTGCAAAATACTTCTCAGGTGACCCATTGTGGGTCCCTGTGACAATAACGCAACTTACAGGACCCCAATCCTATCGCCTACAAACAGCAGACGGTAAGATGTGGAAACGCCACATAGACCAACTCCGTTCCAGATTAGCACCGGAACCTCTAGCTGGGATGGGAAGGAACATGGAGGAGGATGAAGAAGAAGAAATCGAAACCCAACAGCCCAGGGGATACTCACCATCCGAGGGAGAACCGAGCCAGGGAGCGGCCTCGCCACATGACAGCACCATGACGGAAGCGAATCCAGGGAACCCGGAAGACAGTGCTGACGAAAGCAGCCCAGGACCACAATCTTCACCATCCAACCCAGCTAGCAGCCCACTGGAACCAGAACCAGAACCAGAACTGGGACAGAACCCGGTGGAACAGCGCAGGTTGAGCAGACAGGTGAAGCGGCCTGCCTACTTGCGAGAATACGTCACCCCACCCCCAGATGGAACCAAGGGGGGAGGGATGTTATGGACTAAGCCAACACAACGATACAACCTCAACAGCTTCGTCTTACAGCAGGCTTGTAATCCTGCACTTCTCATTGGCCCGTAGATAGCGAGTCGTTATTGGTCGGGTTTGGCCAGTCTGATTGGCTGTTAACGGGACCCCCTGATTGGACGCTTGTGAAAGCGATAGACTCAGTTCATTGGTTGTTTTGACGGCAGCAAGCTCTATAAAAGAACTACTGCTGCCCAGATATTTTGCTCCGTTCTTTCTTGTTAATAAAGAGTTGAAGTCACCATCCGATGTCTCGTCTCCATTCCTTGCACCCATGTCCAGGACTTAACAGTATCTAAACCTTGACCTAAGAGAAATTGTACGCCATTGCACTTCAGTATACCTAAAGCAATTTGAGCTTTCTTTTCTATCTCTTCCTAGGTCAAGCACTAATTTTAAATCCATGTTTTGCTTATGGTTTTCCAGTTATGGATATATATTTGCAGGTTTAGATATGTTACAATTCATATTTTATTTTTGTTTACACAATAAATACATATACAGTTTTTGGTGTCTTACGCTTATTCTATATATCTGTGCATATCTGAATGCATAATAAACTACTTTGAGATGCAATAATTTTTAGGTGACTGATTATATAGTCATGAAGAGGTTAACAGGCAATCTTGTAGTTTATTTCCACTAAATATAAGGAAAATATTTTATTTCATTAGAGCCCCAAATGCCTCTTACCAATAAAGAAGATATAAGCTAATATTTAATTTGATATAATTTCTTAATAATCATGACTGACAGTATTTAGAGTACACATATTTCCCCTCACAAAGACAGACAATAAAGTCAAGATTTTAAATTGCTCAGTAATCTCCACTCAGGGAAATACATTTGAAAAATACATCCTCTCTTTTTATTTATTTATGTTTTGGATAAATTCATGTTTGCTGCTAGTCCTTTCCAACGATTATGAAATACCATATTTCTTTCCAGCAAACTGAAATTTGCAGGATCATATGTGAAATACTGCATTTTGTGAATTCTGTCTTTTAATAGGATCAACTCAACTTAACCCAGCAAAAGCCAAACCTAATCTGGACATTATAATTGCTATTCTCCACATCGTGGATTATGGAAGCATGTAATAGAATATTCTGTATGCGAGAAATAATTCCCATTGAATTTGATCAACACAGAGAGCAAGCTATAATAATTTGGCAAATAATATAAATTGATAATGTTAGTTGATCCATTAAGAAGTAAAATCAATGGTCTTACAGTTTCCCAAAATAATTAAAAAAACATCTAGTTAACATAAAAATATATGTAGTACAGTAAGAGTCTCAGGACTAATTTCTTTATCACCTGCTTAGAAAAATTGTTTTAGCATGGAAACCACAGTTGTTAGTAGAGATATATTATGCCTGAGATTTTTAAACTAATAATGTGATGTGATTTACATAGTAGAGTTTGAAATACATGGTTTGCTTGATAAAGGCTATCGTTTTTTTCAGTCTAAAAAATGATATGAATCTTCTCTGGCAAGCTGTTCAAATGACTTTAAAAGAGGAAGCAACAGCAGGTGAAAGCACATGTTTAGTTAATGTGATTATATAATCTATGAGTTTTGGAAGTACAATCTTGAAAAAAGATAGAAACCCAAATAGATAGAAACATCAGTGCCACTCTGATAAAATTAAGATTGATTTAATAAACCTAGGGTGAAATTTGGACACAAGGAATTATGAAAACATTCTTTCAATTCTACTTGATTTTCATAGCTGGCACACTTTGGGCCAAAAATGGTTCATTTGCACTAACATTACATGCATTTGCAAATGATATTATAATGAAAAACCTTTTAAGTCAACATATTAAGAAAAATGTCTTCTTTAGGAAATAGAAGCCAAATGTTTAGTCATTTAAAAATGGAGATTATGCTGTTGGGCTTTTTGAATGAAGACCTGGTGTTATTTGATTATCATTAACACATTGTTGTATTACTTTATTTATTTATTGGAGGGTTGTTTATTACATTTGCATGAAATCAAATCACATAGACTTATGATAGCTTACAACATAAAAATTGTGATAATGCACACATAGTAAGGAAAATTAACATAACTACAATAATAAAACACCCATGTGAAGAAAAATTTACTTGTAACTCAAGTAACATAATGCCACAATAACAATCAGAATAAAAAATAGCAATTACATAAAAAATAAACAACAAAAAAAAAAAACTGATAGCAAGCAATAATAAAATCTGTGCTCTATTTTCAAATGACTATCTTTCTCCATAGACATGGCTGAAAAATTAATATTGGACTCTGAAACAAAAAAGCTGACCCTGGATTCAAATCTCTTAGCCACCTTATACTAAACGGGAATCTAAATAAATAATGATGTAGACTTCTCTGTTGCTGATATAGATATAGCTCTTAAATATTTTACTAACCTGCCTAAATTATACTCCATTTTAAAGCAAAATTGGCAAATTAATTCACAGTTGCACCTTGATTTTAGAAAGTTAATATTTCTGAAGAAAAACAGAGCTAATTGTCTGGCAAAACAATGTTGTAGTAAACAGTATTGTACTTGACAGTAACTGCACTATTACATAATGCTTCAAACTAGTACCAGCTACATGTTTGTGGGTTTACTGGAGCATGACATATATGTAGTTCTCAACCTGACGTAGATGTAGTTCTCAACCTAGTGACCGAAGTTACCACAGCACTGAAAAAACTGTCTTATGACAGATGTTCACACTTATGACCAGTGTGGCATCTCCATGGCCACATGATCAAAATTCAGAGGTTGGCAACTGCCTCACATTTATGATGGTCCCAAGGTCATGTGATCTCCTTTTGTGACCTTCTGACAAATAAAGTCAATGAGGAATCCAGATTCACTTAACAACCATGTTATTAACTTAACAACTGCAGTGATACTTTTAACAACTGTGTCAAGAAAGGCCATAAAATGGGACAAAATGCACTTAACAACTGTCTTATATAACATCAGGAATTTTGGGCTCAATTGTAGTTGTATGTTGAGGACTATCTGTACATAGGTGATTAATCTCCAGAAGGCTGATTTATCTTCCAGAATATTTGCTCTGTGAATGAAATAGGCAGTGTCTAGATTTGATAAATAAAATAATAACATTCCTCCATTTTCTTTCAAGCTTTCCTGCACAGATACTTATAGCCAAAAATAAATAAAGTCATTGACCTTCAATCTCCCATCATATAAATAGAGGAATAAAAAGGAAATACACATCCTGGGTTGCCGTCTTTATTTGGACTGCATTGTACCAAAAAATTGAAAGCGGTACAACGATTTCTAAAAGACTCCAGCAAAAAATAGGATGCCAGGCTGAATTAATAGAATTTTCAAGTTCCTGTGTTTGAAACTGTTTCAAATGTTTCTAAAATGGTTATGGTTACATATTACACACATGTAACACACATGTAATAGCAAGTATTATGCCACAATTTAGAACACATCTGGCAGGACTCTGGAGCTATGATAGAGAGAAGGGGCAGGGGAAGGAGAGAATGGGAGAGTGAATATAAGAGGCTTGAAGCAATATGGAAATAGAGGGAGCTGTGCCATTACATGCATACGGATGCAGTTCCCATTTTTAGGTCTAAGTATTAGTATTAGTATTTTGACTATTACAGGTAGTCCTTGACTTAGAACCACAACTGAGCCTAACATTTCTGTTGCTTAGTGAGACATTTGTTAAGTGAATTTTTCCACATTTTATGAACTTCCTTGCCAAAGTTGTTAAGTGAATCCTGCTTCCCCATTGACTTTGCTTGTCAGAATGTCTCAAAAGGTGATCACATGACCCCAGGACACTGCCACAGTCATAAGTTGCCAAGCATCTGGATTTTGATCATGTGACTATGGGGATGCTACAGTGTGAAAAACGGTCATAACTCACTTTTTTCAGAGCTTCTGATGACCCGGAAAGCACCACACACATAATAAATTCCCAAATGTAAATAATTTTCCTTTAATGCCTCCAACTTGGCCTCACTATTCAATTGTTCGCAGTTGGAGATTAAATTCTTTCCAAAATAGTCTCCAAAAGAAAGAAATACAGTCCAAACTCAAAGAACAGATAACAGAGAAATAAAAAACCAAAACAAACCGCGCTGAAAGAATTTCCACAACAGACCAGGTTAATTAATTACAAACTTCAAGAAGATAACAAGGCATAGTCTGTTGGAAGAACACCAACCAAGATAAACCTCAGCCAGAAATAAAACACACTTTGCTTCTAGCAACGCTGTGTTTTAAACGTCCTTCCTTTATACTATTCTCCCCAGCTGCAGCCAATGAGGGGGATCATGGCTACTTCCTCTCCCATAAGCCACATTGTTCCCTTCTCCATTCCTCCCTGCGGGTCCTAGGATGAAGAGGGGATGGGCCTGGGTCTTCCTCTGACTGCCTAGCCAGTCTCTGCCCTTCCCTAGCCTCTTCCACAATCTCTAGAGCCACACTTCCACTCCCTGTCAGCTGTTCCTCCTCTCCCTCAGAGTCAATCTCCAACAGGGACATAACAGAGCTGTTGTAACTTTGAAAGGTCACTAAATGAACTGTTGTAAGTAGAGGATTACCTGTATAAATATTTTCTGGACAAATATGTTTTAGCAGAAATGTTTAAAGCAACTCAGCTGTGAAAAATAGTATGAACTTTTCAAAAGACAGAAGAAGTCACTCAAAATCTTATATTTGGGACTCCTCAACCTCATCTACCTTGACATACTTTTTACTGTTTTTGTTCTTGTGCTTATTGTGGCATGACATCAAAAACTAGCTGACTCTAAGTTTCTTCTACCTTAAAAAGAGGAGACAAGAATAAAATGACTGTCTAGCTTGTTGCCCTCATTGCAACTTCTTTAATAAAAACAAACTGTCTATCATTCCTAGATTGTAGCAGTCATTAACTAGGACATATTTCTTTTTTAAGTTTTTTTGAGGACTTCAGCAGACAGGGTAGTACTTAATAATTTCTCAGGGAGTGGTGAATTAATACTTTTTTATGGGTGCCTCAAATTTTTTGGAGATTCAACTTATATAATATCCTTCATTTCCAAGTACATTAGTTAAAATTGTCACCAATTTGTGCAAAAATGCATTGGGGTTGTAGAGGACCACAGAAATGGAGACTGTGTAGGCCATAGGTAGTTGGCTGTTTTTACCCTAAGTCACAAATCAATTCAAAGTTCTCTCTTTTGAGTTACAAAGGACCAGACTCTAATTATTCAGTTTCTAATATATTATGTGAGGACCTAACTTCTGGAGAAGACTAATGCTGGGAGGTAGAAGGAAACAGAAGAGGATGACTGGAAGCAAAGTGAATGGATTATGTTATAAGGATCTGAAGACCAGTTTAAAGACATTGAACTGAACTGAAGAAGCTACTTGGATAAGTTTGAAATGAGATTTTTTGAATTAATTAAAAATAATGCTTCCTAAGGGAAAATGATTTTATTTTAAATTCATTTTTTTAAAAAAGATATGATTTTAAAAATTGGATATTCGCGGTAACTTGAAGAAGCTAAAGATTACAGTTCAATGACAACATATTTGACTTACAAATAAAGAATGTAGTTAAATATTTTAACACTGGACATATTGAAGAATATTTTTTTTTTTTTGAAAAAGATTTTATTAATTTTCTACAGACAAACAAAACAAACAAAACATAAAAACATCAACTCTCATATGTACATCAAGTGTGTCAGTTGGTTCATCATTTTTGTGCATTCATTCTGTAGTCTCAATTACAATTATGTTACATAACAATTCATATCATCAATCCAAACTTATGTATCCTAATATCACCAAAAAAAAAATTATTTTTGACTATATTTTTAATCATTCATGCTTTATGAGCTAACAATATCTTAAACCAATTTACTCTATAACAAATCCTATCATCATATCATATCAATCCTTAAAAAACCTTTTATAAATATAATGTCAAATAACAAAATAATAACAAAACATTCTAACATTCTAAATATTCTATTGTCGTATTTTATCATCTAACCATTTATAAAAAAGATCCCAAATTTCATAAAATTGTTTATCCTCTTGCTCTCTAATTTCGAATGTCAATCTGCTCATCTCAGCACATTCCAATATTTGCTTAATAATTTCTTCCTGTAATGGTATTTTCTCATTTTTCCAATTTTTAGCAAATACAATCCTAGCCGCTGTTAATACATTTACAATCAGGTATTTCAAATCTTTACTATATATATCAGGTAAAATTCCCAATAAGAAGATCTCCGGTTTCAAGTCTATATGTTTCTTTGTCATTTTTTCCAACCACATGTGAATTATAGTCCAATATTTTCTAGCGTCCTCACAAGTCCACCACATATGGTAATACGAGCCGGGTATCTGATGACATTTCCAACATTTTTCAGATTTATTCTTGAACATTCTTGCTATTCTTGTCGGAGGAAAGTGCCACCTGTAAAACATCTTATACAAGTTTTCTTTATATGCTGTTGACATTGTCATTTTATAATTTTGAGACCACAATTTCTGCCATTTCTCTAAATCAATCCCATATCCAAAATTCTTCCCCCAAACAATCATAGTTTCTTTAACTTGTTCTTCCTCTAATTTAATTCCCAGTAAATAACCATATAGTTTTTTAATCACCTTCTCATCAGTACCCATCAAAATCTTATCTAAATCAGTCTGTTTATCATAAAATCCCTCCTTTTTGGAATCTTCATCATACGTTGAATGTATTTGTGCATATGAAAACCAATTCATCTTTATACCTTGTTCCTCTAAGTTTTGGATCGATTTAAGTTCACCCTTTTCATCTAAAAGTTCCCCATATCTAACTGTTTGTTCCTTCTGATAAATTATAGGATAGGAAAATGCTTCAATGGTCGATAACCAAACTGGAATTTTCAAATAACATTGTCTTTTTATCTTCTCCCAATTCAACCACAAAGACTCCCGTACATAACGTCTTCAAAAATAACCCTGTGTTTTAGTTCCCTTATACCATAAAAAAGCATGCCAGCCCAGCAGCAAGTCATGCCCTTCTAATGTCAACAACCTATGTTTCCTTAATGTTATCCATTCTTTCACCCACATCAAACTTGCAGCTTGATAATACAATTCCCAATTAGGCAGGCCAAAACCTCCTCTAATTCTAGCATCTTGCAGAAGCTTTAGCTTTATTCTCGCTTTTTTACCTTGCCATATAAACTTCAACATAATTTTATTTAAATCTTCAAAATAGTCTTTTCCAAGCCTAATTGGTATTGTTTGAAACAAAAATAAAATTCTAGGTAGGATATTCATCTTAATTGTTGAAGTTCTCCCTATTAATGACAATTGCAAGTTTTCCCACTTCTTCAAATCTGTAGTTATCTGTTGTTTAAGTTTAATATAATTATTCTCCTTTAATGTGCTACATCTTGTTGTCAAATATATCCCCAGATACTTAACCTTATTTGTAACTTGAATTTTCAAAAGATCTGCCAATTCTTCTCTCTGTCTCAATAGCATATTCTTTGTCAAAATCTTTGTTTTGTCTTTATTTATTTTCAAACCAGCCACCTCTCCATATGCCTCTATCCTTTCCAGTAACTTTGGAGCTGTTTCTAGCGGATCTTCCAAAATAAAAGCTAAATCATCAGCAAAAGCTTGTAGCTTAAATTCTTCCTTCTTAATTTTCATTCCTTTTATGTTTTTATCATCCCTAATATTTCTATTCAACACTTCCAAGGTCAACACAAATAACAAAGGAGATAGGGGGCATCCTTGTCTTGTGCCTTTCCTTATATTAATAAAATCTGTAAGTTCCCCCTCCATCATTACCCTTGCTGTCTGTTTATTATATATGGCTTCTATTGCTTGAATAAATTTTTTAGCAAAACCCATCTGCTCCAATAATAATAACATGAATCTCCAGTTCACGTTATCAAATGCTTTTTGAGCATCTAGGAATATCAAAGCCATTTGTTTTTCAGGATGAGCCTCATAGTATTCCAAAGTGTCCAAGATTACTCTCATATTGTCTCTAATTTGTCTCTTTGGCAGAAATCCATTTTGATCTGGGTGAATAAAATTATTTAAATATTTTTTAAGTCTTTCTGCTAAGATTGAAGCAAAAATTTTATAGTCTGCATTCAATAAAGAAATAGGTCTATAATTCTTAATTTGCAATGGGTCAGTCTCTTCCTTCGGTATAAGTGTAATATAAGCCTCTGACCATGTTTTAGGTATTATCTTTTTTAACATAACTTCATTCATAACTTCTAACAATGGAATGCTCAATGATTCTTGAAATGTTTTATAGAATTCTGCTGGAAGCCCATCTGGGCCCGGAGCTTTCCCATTATTTTGTCTCTTAAATGCTTCATTTAGTTCCATCATTGTTATATTGCTTTCTAGCATTTCTTCAGTCTCTTTAGGTACCTTTGGTAAATTAGCTTCCTGTAAATACTGTTTGACTTTTTCTTCATCAATATTCTCTTGTTTATATAGTTGTCCATAAAAATCTCGAATAATTTCTTTTTTCTCCTTATTCCCATAACAAACTTGGCCTTGTTCGTCTATTAACTTCAATATTTTTCTTGATTCCTTCTCTTTTCTCAATTTATATGCTAGCCATCTACCTGGTTTATTTGCATCTTCAAAATAATTCTGTTTAGAGTTTCTAATTTTCTGTGCCAGTTCTTCTTTCTCTATTAATTCCATTTTATGTTTGATTACATCCAACTTCAATTTAATATCCTTTTTCTGTGGCATTTTCTGTAATTCTTTTTCAAGAGTTTTATACTCATCTTCCAAGGCCTTGGAAGCTTGCCTTTTCCTAATATTCTTTTTCCTTGTGTAATCTATTATCAAACCTCTAGCGTATGCCTTCATTGTATCCCACACATTCTGCGTTGAAGTATCTTCTTTTTTATTTTCTCTAAAAAAAAAAGCCAATTCCTTCTCCATCCATTGTATAAAATCTTTCTCCTTTAAAATAGTATTATTTAATGTCCATCTCGATCTTCTTTTTTGTCCTTTCCATTTAATTGTCATTGGGCTATGATCTGCCCAAGTACTTGTTTCAATACTTGTTTCTTTAATATTAGATATTAATTCTGTTGAGATCCAGACCATATCTAATCTGGACCATGATAAATGTCTATTTGAATAAAAAGTATATTGTTTAGTTTTAACATTTCTTTCTCTCCAAATATCTTTTAAAGTTAATTCATCTGTCATTTTAAAAAAAGACCTTGGGAGAGCCTTTCTATTTTGTTTTGTTGTTGTTGCTATATAGTCCAATTTATTATCCACAATTCCATTAAAATCTCCCATCATAATTATATTAACATAGTCCAATCCAATTATTTTCATGTGTAACTTTTTATAAAACTCTTCTTGTTTATCGTTCGGAGCATAAATTGCAATCAAGAGTATTTTTATATTATTGTCCATTATTTCTACCATTAATACTCTTCCATCTTCATCTGTGTAAATCAATTTTGCCGGGATAGCCTCTTTGATGTATAAAACCACTCCTCTTTTCTTACATTGAGTCAAAGAAGTAAATATTTTCCCCAATTTTGGCTGCAATAACAATTGTTCATGTTGTTTTTTAATGTGAACTTCTTGTAAACAAATTATATCAAATTTTAATTTCTCTAATTTATGAAAAGTTTTCCTTCTTTTAACAGCCAAATTAAGCCCATTTATATTCATTGTAATCAGTTTTTTTTCTTCCATGATTATGCTTTATATTTAGGTCTAACAGCTCTCGTGGATCTCACTTCACGCTGTTCTTTGCTATCAATCTGTCCCCCTGTTGCTCCTTTCTCTTTTTCAGTCTCCAGTTGTTCATCTTGAAACTCAATTAATGAAACCTCTTTCTCTGCTTCCTCTCTTCTTCCTCCGAAAAATTCTGCATGAAAAAGTTCTGCTTTCTCAATTGAATCAATTCTATATCTCTGCTCTTGCCACCTAAACATTAGTCCTTCTGGAATCAGCCATCTATAATTCACTTCGTTTTCCAGTAGTATTTTGGTCAGGAATCGATATTCTCTTCTCATCTCTCTCACTCTTCTGGGTATTTGTTTTAAAACCACAACCTCTTTACCTTTGTATTTCAGTATTTTCTCTCTTACTACTTGTAATATTTGTGTTTTAATAGATTTTTTGGTAAATCTAATATGAACTTCCTTGGGTAATTTATTTCTCATCGCATATCTTGTATAAACTCGATATATCTCATCTATTCCATCCATCATCTTTTCCTCTGTAATTTCCAAAGCATCTGCCAAAATTTCTATCATCACCGCTGCCAAATTTTCTCCTTTTTCCTCTTCTATATTTTGAAATCTAAGGTAAAATTCTGATCTTTCCATCTCCCACCTCAACATCCCACCTTTTTCTTGTTCAACCGCTGTTAGTCTACTGTCAATATTTCCAATCTTCTTCTCTCTTTGTTTTCCTTCTTCCTCGATTTTTTGGAATCTCTCCTCATACTTGACCATCATTTGTTTAATATTTTCCACTTTTTCATCCGTCTTCTCAATTCTTTGTTCAATGTTCTCTATCCTTTGTTCAATGGTGTCTGATTTTATCTTAAGATCTTGTATTCCTTGCATAATCATCTGTAAAGTTACTTTTTCTTGTTCTTTATCTTGCTTTAACATTGTCTGAATTAAACGTTGTCCTCCAGCTGGTGGGGAAGCAGAGGTAGTAGCAGAGATGCCAGATGGTATTGGTTTCCTGCTCATTTCAATGCTTCCAAAGCTTCAAATTCTTCTTAACTTTTAATCCAACTGCTAGAGCAGCCAATTATAATCCAACAATGGAAAACTCCAACAGTAAAAGACACAAAACCAAAAAAGAAACAGGAAAAAAGGAAGAAGAAATATCTTCAGGTTCTTCTAAACCCTAATCCAATTACGAGATAGTCCACCATGAAAAAGGAAAAAATAAAAAGGCAAAAACAAACAAATCCAAAAATAATAATATTGCTTGAAAGCAAAGAAAAGAAAAAGCAAAAAGCAAAAAGAGAAAAGACAAAAAGTTCCTTCAAATTCTTCACACCTTAATCCACTTAAAAAATCTCAATAATCCAAAAAAAAAAAAAAACAATAACAAAGTGGTAAATAGGAAAAGCAAAAAAGTCCCAACAAAAAAAAAAAAAAATAAAGAAGAAAAAAGAAAAAAAAAGAAAAAACTCTGAGGCTTTTCCCTTTAAAATAAAAGGCAAAAATAAGAATATTACTAGAATTGAAATTTAAAAAAAAAAAAGGCTAGCGAGTGGGATATATATAAGAGAGCACACTGCACTTTGTTATTTATCCGAGGCTCTTGTTATGACTCTCTTCTCCAACAGCTTCAAAGCCAAACCTCAAGTGTTGTTGATAACAGTCCAGGAAAGCACCTGCAATAATATTTTGCTGTGCTTTCCCTCTATCTTATCACGTTAAAATGTCCTTGAGAAGATGTCTTTTTGCAATTCTCTCCAATTCAAATAGAATACTTTCAAGCCTCTAGTTGGCAGTGTTGCAAAGTTTCTTAATGCTCTTTCTCCCCCCCAACCGGAAAAGAGGAATAATATATACAGAAAAAAAAAAGAAAAATAGCCAAAGGAAGCCTCTATCCTAAAAAAATTAAAAAATCAAAGGGAGCCTAAAAGTATATATAAAAGAAAATTCAATCCGGTTACCTAAGTCACAATAAAATCTTTCCCAAAGAATATAGAGAAAAGAGAAAAAAAAAAACACCCCAAACCTCAATTTGACAGCACTTTAAAAACGCCGCTCAAACAATTTCAATCAAAAAAAAAATCTCACAGCTTCCTCCTCTCTTCAGAATGAACTTTCCAACCTCAGCGAATTTTCCACACTAAAAAGTTTTTCTCACCCAGCCGACACACTTCAATCCAATCACTTTCTTTCCGGAGCTGTCCCGACTTCAGCAGCTATGGAGGCTGCCTCTCCGCCGCCAGCAAAAGGGCTTCTTCCGAATCTAACCAGAGATTTTGCGATGTCTCTGGGATCCTGGAACAGTGCCCTTCACGATCACCGTCTCTCCGGGACGATTTAGGTCCGTTAGGACCGACCAGGGGCGAAAATATCAGCTGCGATCTCAGAGCCTCGAGATCGCAGCTGTATCGCCGGAACGAAGCTCCGCCTTCTCCTACATATTGAAGAATATTTTTGAACAATGATTCAGATGTTAATATTAAGAGTGTATTCCTCTATAGATAATGTTTAAATATGTTAAAAGAACGGGAACAAGTTTTACCTGATAAAATTGAAGCAGACTTGAAAATGGATTTTAAAATGACAAGTTACAATAATGGCATAGAAAAAGATTCTATATTAGACAAATTAAATTATATGACATTATTTGAAGAGATTAATGATCTTCAATGTTAGAAGTAAAATATGGAATGTAAACTTGGTTTATTTGATCAAGATTAAAATAGAAGTGTTGTTTCTGATAACTCTTAATGAACTTTTGTTGAGATTAGGATTGAAATAACAAGGATTTGTTTATAGAGAAGAGATAGAATGTGGTAAGAGATCATTTGTTCTATTCTAGGAGAACTTTAAGTTATTAAAGTTTAAGTTATTAAAATGTATAGTTGCTGTGATGAACTGGGAAGTCATTTATATACTTTTTTTCCTTTATTATATTTTTTCTTTCTATTTCTCCTTTTCCTTCTATTCTTTCATGTATTTTAGTTTGCATTCAATTTTATCATTGTAACTGTAATTTTAGTAAGATTACTACACAAAAGACATTCCTGATATTTATGCTAATATAAGGTTGTACCTTGATACAAAGAAAAATGACTTATACTTCTATCGTCCGTCGCTCGTTTCTTTCCTACATTTATAATGATTTTTGGTGGTTGAACTCAAAGCTGTACTGCAAAGATCAAGAATTGTCCAGTTTGCTTAGTATTAGCAAAATAGTTGTATCACAAGCCTCTTAGAGTACAACCTTGAAACATTGCAACGTGTCACAAATTAGCAAATCCTACTTTATCAGAAAGGTCCTTTCATTGGCTCAGACCTTTTCCTGTTGTGTGAAGTTGCAACGTTCTTGTCATTATTTTTACATTATGGCTTTCTGACCATGGTGCATCCCATTTTAAAAAGGGTAATTTAAAATGTAGTGATTTAGTGTTTAGCAATTACCTCAATGATAAAGGGATGAGATGAACATTTTAAATAAGATTTCACTATCCTTTGCAAGCCCTGCCTTCCTGAAGCAGGTATAATGCACAGCTGCATTAAAGAACATTGTAAAGGCAGTATATGTAAAAAATAAAACTTGGGAGAGATTCTAGAACATGCCATTCAAGGAGCATGGTTTATTTTGAAGGCTTTCCTTTGAAAGATGTGGTTTGAAAGGGCCATAATTTTCTGGTAATCAGATTTTCTCAGAGTGTTATATCTGGTGGCAGCAACATTTTACCGAATGATTGTTGGCAGCTGCATGCAAATTACTCAGGAAGCTGTTGATTTCCTGAGCATGCAAATTGCACAGCTCAGACTGAGTAGGCACTTTGTTTTCAGTTTGTATTTGTGTGCACTTCTCATAAAAGCATTCTGTATCCAAAATATACCTGATTCAGAAGCAACTAAAAAGTCTCTCTGGCAAACTGCTGGCTGCATCCTTTGAAGTCATCCCCCCTTTCACTCTAAGCTAAATACTTTTTAAAATAGTCTTTTTAACCTTAGGTTAACCTTAAGATTAATATACTTGATTTTCTTTTCATTTGAGAAAGCATTTTCTTTTGAATAAATATGTTTTATTAAAATACAGAGTAGACGTATTATACTGGCTAGAAATGAACTTTACACTAGAAGCGCCAATTAAAATCCTAATTTAACAATGGCCCAGCTGTGTAATTTTGAACCAGCTTTTATACTGTAGCTCCAGCTGCTTCAATGTACTCTTAAAGCTGTAATAGGGAGGCAGTAATTTTCACACTGTAATTTCACGCCATAATTGTAAGAATCACTAAATTGATAATTTTTCAGTTTCACAATACCAAGTATAAACTTACTAAATGAATAATTACCAGAAAATATCATTAAAAGTGGCTATTTATATTCATTCATTCATTCATTCATTTATTTATTTATTTTATTGGAAAGATGGTTTAATGGTGGACAGGATCACATGCCTTCAAGCTCTTAGGCAAAGAAAAGGGAAGAGATGCTGAGAATCCCTGGCTTTGAGCTTGCTTTCTGTTCCTATGGCAAGAAACACATCCTGATTGGTAGTCAGACTCCCATGGGGCCATGGTTCTGTGGGCATGGCTTGGTGGGTGTGGCAGGGGAAGGATACTGCAAAATCCCCATTCCCTCCCCACTAACCTGCTTTCCAGCTCCATTCTCTTGTACAGGGCAACAAAAGAAGAGCCAGCCAATAATCTGGGACTTGGAAGGCAGAGAATAGATTGGGGTGGGGCCAGTCAGAGGTGGTATTTGCCGTTTCTCCAAACTACTCAAATTTCTGCTAACAGTTCTCCAGAACTGATCAGAACCTGCTGAATACCACCTCCGGAGTGCTACTAATTATTCCACCAATTCCTGCTGATCAATAGAGAATAGATAAGTAGGATTTTTAGAGTTTTGATAATTGTGACCATTAGTATGAAAGACTGAATATGAGTTTTAATACATTGTTCAAAAAAATAAAGGAAACACTTAAACAACACAATGTAACTCCAAGTCAATCACACTTCTGTGAAATCAAACTGTCCACTTAGGTAGCAACACTGATTGACAATCAATTTCACATTCTGTTGTGCAAATGGAATAGACAACAGGTGGAAAGCAGAGGCAGTTAGCAAAACATCCCCAATAAAGGAGTGGTTCTGTAGGTGGTGACCACAGACCACTTCTCAGTTCCTATGCTTTCTGGCTGATGGTTTGGTCACTTTTGAATGCTGGTGGTGCTTTCACTCTAGTGGTAGCATGAGATGGAGTCTACAATGCACACAAGTGGCTCAGGTAGTGTAGCTCATCCAGGATGGCACATCAATGCAAGCTGTGGCAAGAAGGTTTGTTGTATCTGTCAGCATAGTGTCCAGAGCATGGAGGCGCTACCAGGAGACAAACCAGTACATCAGGAGATGTGGAGGAGACCGTAGGAGGGCAAAATCCAGCATCAGGACCGCTACTTCCACCTTTGTGCAAGAAGGCACAGGAGGAGCACTGCCAGAGCCCTGCAAAATGACCTCCAGAGGGCCACAAATGTGCATGTGGCTGCTCAAATAGTCAGAAACAGACTCCATGAGGGTGGTATGAGGGCCTGACATCCACAGGTGGGGGTTGTGCTTACAGCCCAACACTGTGCAGGATGTTTGGCATTTGCCAGAGAACACCAAGATTGGCAAATTCGCCACTGGCACCCTGTGCTCTTCATAGATGAAAACAGGTTCACACTGAGCACATGTGACAGATGTGACAGGGTCTGGAGACACCGTGGAGAACGTTTTGCTGTCTGCAACATCCTCCAGCATGACCGGTTTGGCAGTGGGTCAGTAATGGTGTGGGGTGGCATTTCTTTAGGAGGCCACACAGCCCTCCATGTGCTTGCCAGAGGTAGCCTGACTGCCATTAGGTACCTCAGATCTCTTGTGAGACCATATGCTGGTGCGGTTGGCTCTGAGTTCCTCCTAATGCAAGACAATGCTAGACCTCATGAAGCTGGAGTGTGTCAGCAACTCCTGCAAGACGAAGGCATTGATGCTATGGATTGTTCCTTAGACCTGAATCCAATTGAGCACATCTGGGACATCATGTCTCACTCCAACCACCAATGCCACGTTGTACCACAGACTGTCCAGGAGTTGGGGGATGCTTTAGTCCAGTTGTGGGAGGAGATCCCTCAGGAGACCATCCTCCACCTCATCAGGAGCATGCCCAGGTGTTTTAGGGAGGTCATACAGGCATGTGGAGGCCACACACACTGCTGAGCCTCATTTTGATGTGTTTTAAGGACATTACATCACAGTTGGATCAGCCTGTAGTATTTTTTTCCACTTTAATTTTGAGTGTAACTCCAAATCCAGATCTCCATGGGTTGCTAAATTTGATTTCCATTGATATTTTTTGTGTGATTTTGTTGTCAGCACATTAAACTATGTAATGAACAAAGTATTTAATAAGAATATTTCATTCATTCAGATCTATGATGTCTTATTTTTGTGCTCCCTTTATTTTTTTGAGCAGTGTATATAGTCAGCGTTGTAAGTTCACTGTGATGTACTGTTATATGCATCCAGTTTCATAGAAGCATCACAGTTGATGCTGCCTTTTCCTTGGTTCCAAATAGCTGAGACATATTGTGTTAGTATTTTGCAACAGTGTAACTCCTGGTGATTGCCTTGACTAGTATTTGGCGGATTGTTGGGTTTTTTTTGCATGATTTCAGAGTGGTTTCCCATTGGCAGCTTCCAAGGACTGAGAGTGTGTGTCTGTCCAAAGGTTACTCAATTGGCTTGAGCTTAAGGTAGGACTAGAACTCTTCCAATATTTTCTCTGGTGCCTGAACCACTGCTCAAAATTGCTTCCCTAGTAACATATCTTAACAATGCTAAATTTTAAATAAACAGGGCTAAATATTTAATATATTTCTATGAATTCTTCACTGAGAACTTGATTGCTAAGTTTTCACTTTGTTGGGTGACAAATTGCTACTTCTTTGAACTCTTGAATCACTGCATTCCAATGAAGACCTAACCTTAACCCCCAGTGTAAGAGTTGCAGATTACAGGATAGTTTTTTTCTGAAACCAAATTGTTTATTAGCGAGTAGGTTGTTTGAATCCATTGGCAATGACCATTTTGAATTCATGGAGACCTAACCCAAACTCTAAGTGGATTTTTCCACAAATGAGATTTTCCCAGGTATTTTCCCAGGAAATCTTGATAAGGCAGGCTCAAAAAGTATGCACGTGGCTAACAATACCAATGGGCTCTGAATCCATGGGCAATTTCCTTAGGGTTTGGTCTCCATGAATTCATAGAGAAAAAAGGATATGTTTTCTAGTAAAATATATGACAAATTCCCATTTGCGATAAATCCATTTAGAGTTTGGGTTAGGTCTCCATAAATTCAAAATGGTCATTGCCCATAGATTCAAACAACCTACATTCTAATAAACAATTTGGTTTCAGAAAAAAAAAACTATCCTGTAATCTGCAACTCTTACACTGCAAAGACATATGGACTACACAACTCAATCAGGGCAAAGCAATAGACTCAAACTACATAAACTTCTGTGAAGCCTTTGATTCAGTGGTACACGACAAACTACTCCTAAAACTAAAATCTTATGGTATCTCTGGACAACTGCATAACTGGATAGAAGCATTCCTGTCAAACAGACAACAAGTGGTCAAAATTGGGAGTGTCCAATCAAATTCTGTACCTGTCAACAGTGGTGTTCCCCAAGGCAGTGTTTTAGGACCAACTCTCTTCATACTCTACATAAATGACCTCTGTGATCATATTAAGAGCAACTGTGTTCTCTTTGCTGATGATGTAAAGCTATTCAATACCACAGACAATACTACTACCCTCCATAAAGACCTTGACTATGTATCAGAATGATCAATCAAATGGCAACTTCAAATCTCAACAAATAAATGCTCTGTCTGACATATTGGCAAAAAAACAAATCAGAAAATAAAATAAAAGCTAAATAGTCAAGACCTTGTTGAGGATCCAAATCAAGGATCTTGGAGTACTCATCTCTAATGATCTAAGTGCTAGAGACCACTGTAACTACATAGCCAAAAAGGCATTAAGAGTTGTTTATCTAATCCTAAATAGCTTCTTCTCTGGTAATATCACACTACTAACTGGAGCATACAAAACATTTGCTAGACCTATACTTGAATACAGCTCATCAGTTTGGAGCCCATATCATGTATCTGATATTAACACAATTGAAAAAGTCCAGAAATCTTTCACAAGAAGAGTTCTCCGCTCCTCGACTCATTGAAGAATACCTTACGCCACCAGACTTGAAACTCTAGACCTAGAAAACCTAGAACTATGCCGCCTCCGGTCCGATCTAAATAGAGTATATAAAATCATACATTGCAATGACTTACCTGTCAATGAATACTTCAGCTTCAATCATAACAATACAAGAGCACACAATAGATACAAACTCAAGGTTAACCGCACCAAACTTGATTGCAGGAAATATGACTTCAGCAACAGAGTGATCAACATCTGGAATCCTCTACCTGACTCTGTGGTTTCTTCCCCCAACCCCAAAAACTTTAACCTTAGACTGTCTACTATTGACCTCACCCCCTTCCTAAGAGGCCTGTAGGGGGCGTGCATAAGCGCACCAATCGTGCCTACTGTCCCTGTCCTATTGTTTTTTATTTTTCTTGTAAGTATCTATCTCATGTATTCAAAACTATATTTATTCTTTTACTTGTATCTTGTAAGTGATTGACAAATCAAATAAATACTTAAAAAAAAACAAAACTAAATACTCATCAATATGGGTTGAAGGGTGCATACTTTTCGAGCCTGCCTTATCTAAATTTCCTGAGAAAATAAATGGGAAAGTCCCATTTATGGAAAATCCACTTAGGGTTAGGGTCAGGTCTCCATGAATTTGGAAGAAAAATGGAGATCACCAATAGATTCAGAGCCCAGGGGTATGCATACTTTTGGTCCTGACTTATCTAGGTTTCCTGGGAAAGTCCCATTTGTGGAAAATCAACTCTAGGTTAGGGTTAGGTCTCTATGAATTCAGAGAGGAAAACAGACATCGCCAATGGATTCAGAGTGGATAGATATTGTTAGGAGCATGCATACTTTTTGAGCTTGCCTTATCTATATTTCTTGAGAAAATATATGGGAAAATGCAATATGTGGAAAGTCCACTTAGGCTCTAAGTGGATTATCCACAAATGGGATTTTCCCATGTATTTTCCGCAGAAATGTAGATAAGGCAGGCTCAAAAAGAATGCGCACTCCTAACCATACCCATGGGCTCAGAATCCATTGGCAATGTCCATTTTGCTCTCTGAATTCATGGAGATCTAACCCTAGATTTTATCTGAATAACATTACATTTATGAAAATTGTTTTCCAGTAGTATGAGTGTGCAAGATAATCAACCAACATATTGAGCCAGGTTTCCATCCGTTAGCTCCTACTTTAAAAACACGCAATCCAATGTGCCTTCAACATAATACTCTTGGTCATAGAATTTCTTATCTAATATAAAAACCTGTTTATCAAGCATAATTAGCTGAGTTCTGTTTCAGGGACCTATTAGAAAGAAGTCATACTGTATCTATTAGGATACATATATAAGTCCCCTTTGCCTGCTATGTTCTGGCATCTGCATTCTAAATAGCATATTCATTAAGGAATTTATGGACCGAAGAAGCTTCTTGGATGAGAAGCAAAATGTCTTCAAGGAAACAAAGAAAGAAAGTCCAGTTGTCTTTTTAAAAAGCACCTTTAGGACAACCATGTTTAGGACTGGTAATCTCCATAGACATTAATGGAAATTACATTTGAGTAAAGCAGAATTCTTCTAACAAAATGTTTAAATCCCTTAAAAAATGTAAAACAGAATCTTTAAATCATCCCTCTCAACTCTGTCTGGGCTTTTTAACACTATGTCTTCTGAACAGAATTCTTGGTGATACATTTTTAGGTTATTGTTCATTACCAAGAATTCTCTCTACCTGCTACTAAATGAAAGGTGAAAATGAGAAAGAATGGGCTCCTTCTGTTAAATAAATTTATAGTTTGCATTATTTTGTGTCATTGGTGACATTTAAAGTGATGCCTGAAATGTTTTTTTCAAAATGATTGTCATATTTTAATATTTAATCCACTTTATTTTAAAACATGCTTTACATACACAAATAACTGTTATTACAAAGACAACCACAACAATAGCAAACTAACCACAATAATAGCAAACTGTGCAGCATGACATCACAAGGCAAGCTCCACCTTTTCAAAGTTGCATTGTGATATCATACACAAGTACAAAATAGGTGCAGTTTTCAATTTGATATTATTATAGATTATATTATAGATGCACCTAAGTATGAAAAATATTGTTTTTTGTGCAATCCAAGAACTGTCTGATTTGGCAATATACCACTAAAATGAATATTGTCTTATAATGGTGTTTTATAAGTTATCCACTATTATTCCTGAATGCTAACACAAGGATGCAATGGAGGTAGTCCTTGACTTACAACATTAAGCTGAACAACCGTTTGAAGTTGCAACGGACTTCAAAAAAACCTACTTACAATTTGAAGTTACAACTCCTGTGTCTCTCCGTCATGATTGCATTTCAGGTGCTTGACAGTCAACTCACATTTACAACATTCAGCATGTGGTCATGGAACCAGAGTCTGTGACTTTTTTGCTGGTTTCTAGCTATATAAAACAGTTGTAAAATCCAGTCCAATTACATGGTGCCTCGATGCATGACCACACACTACTTTAAATTCCAACTACCATTGTGGTCATAGGTTGAGGACTTCCTGTAAGATCTTTGCTGGTTTGTGAACCATTTATTAGCAAAATGGAGACCAGATCTAACTCTGCTCATGGGGAAAAACCCAATACATTCAAAATAATAATAATAATGCAGATATAAAATTGCAAAAGAAGTTTGCGTTATGTAGAATGACAAACAAATCCAGCTCATACAGGATGAAAACTGAGAAAGGGAGCTCTTTCACCAGAACTCTTTTCGGTTGTACACATGTTGGCCTACCCTCCTGCCTTGGTGCAGCTTCTGGATTACATACTTTACCTCAGGTAGCACCTATGGTAGACAAGAGAGCAATGTTGTGTTCTGACTTCCTCTATGTTATGAGAAGGGTAGGGCATTTCATAGCTTGAGTTTTTACATGACTGAAAGTGGACAAATCATCACCACCACCACCACCATCCTCTTCTGTAGCATCATCTGCTGGCACTAGTAACTTTGAGACATGTCACACAAGGAAACAGCTTATTCCATCCTTGTCAGAAAAGTAGAGGAATCCAAAGCACAGTTTATGTACAGTATTATTATTATTATTTTTTTAAAATCAAATTTATTCAAAATTTAAAAATGAAAGTTCCCTTTTAGCTTTAGATTTTGTGATGCCCCAAACAATCACAAGCATGCAAAATAAGGCACTGAGCACTGATAATGTCATAAAATATCAATCACCCAGAAAATGTCTTGTGGAAACTGGGCTCAGATCTGTATATAATAGATGAGATTTGGGGCTCAAAAAACTCGAGCTGGAACAAAATACTGTAATTTCCCAAATACTATAGTTGTACAAAATGAATTTTTTTAAAAAAAATCAGAGGCAAATTCAGAGGCAAAAATCAGAGGTAAATTAGCAGATATATTCCGAATACCAGATTCCATAAAGCAAAGATGCTCACAGAAAATAAGCATAAACGACTTCATTCTCTGCACCATATCTAGGCAGTTTACTTCTCTGCTGAACTAAATTCATGCTCTTTTCCTTTTTTTAAGGCTTGCCTTTTTAATGGCTGAATCTTTATTCTCTGTAGCCAAATGTAATGGGTCATGGATCATTCTACTGGCTTGTATGTGATCAGGCATATTTTATTAGAAATCAGGATTGACAGATATTCCCCTTCTTCCTTCTGCTTGCTTAGTGAGATTTGGGTTATTGGGTCCCAGAATAAATATGGTAAAGGATTTGCTTACCATATTTATTTATTTTTATTTATTTATTTGATTTGTCAATCGCTTACAAGATAACAGGTATCAGAATAAACAGTTTTGAATACATGAGATGGATACTTATAAGAAAAATAAAAAGAAACAATAGGACAGGGACAGTAGGCACGATTGGTGTGCTTATGCACGCCCCCTACAGGCCTCTTAGGAAGGGGTTGAGGTCCATAGTAGACAGTCTAAAGTTAAAGTTTTTGGGGTTTGGGGAAGAAACCACAGAGTCAGGTAGACTATTGCAAATATACCACTCTTGTTGCTGAATTGTATTTCCTACAATCATATTTGGTGCAGTTAACCTTGAATTTGTATCTATTGCATGCTCTTGTATTGTTATGGTTGAAGCTGAAGTATTCATTGACAGGTAGGACATTGCAATGTATGATTTTATATAGTATACTTAGATCGGACCGAAGGCGGCGTAGTTCTAGGTTTTCTAGGTCTAGAATTTCAAGTCTGGTGGCATAAGGCATTTTACAACGAATAGAGGAGTGGAGAACTCTTGTGAAATATTTTTGAACTTTTTCAATTGTGTTAATATAGATACATGATATGGGTTCCAGACTGATGAGCTGTGTTCAAGTATAAGTCTAGCAAATGTTTTGTATGCTCTAGTGTGATATTACCAGAGAAAAAGCTACGCAGGGTTAGTTTAACAACTCTTAATGCCTTTTTGGCGATGTAGTTGCAGTGGGCTCTTGCACTTAGATCATTTGAGTTCAGTACTCCAAGGTCCTTGACAGAGTTGTCAATTTAGCACAGCAGCACATGTCTGAGTGAATAGGACTTGCCCATTTACTGCACAAAATGACAACCAACCTTACAAAAGTGGCACTTTTGTTTAACTAGAACTCTAAGTATTCACTATGCTATATGATAGAGTTCAACCCTAAAGAGCTAAGAGGATAGCCTTGGAAAAACTATGTGACAGCAGTTAGAAAAGCAAGATTTAAATCCAGGACCCAGGAAGAAAACATTGGAGACATTAGAAATAGAAACAGCTTAACTCTTTCACATACAAAAGGTTAGAAGGAAAAATGCTGTCTTTCAGGGTTTATTTTTTTTTACTCTAACCTATATCAATAGAGTTAGAGTTGTAAGGGGTGAGTAAGTGAAAGGAACAAAACAATTGTCATGTTGTTTTTATTGTGTTGGACTTTTCAGAAAAGAAATATAGTTCTGTTTATCAGCCAAGTAAATTGAGAAGGAAGGCAAAGTATTCAGAATAGCATGTACTGGACAGAATGTGATAAGCTAAAGGCCTAGAAAGTAATAAAAAGATTTAAGAAATTTCAATGGGGGTTTCTCAGTTATCTGGGTCATATTTGTCCCAGAGATTTTGTTTTTCTTGAAGACATTTCTCTTCTAATCAAAGAAGCTTCTTAGATGACAAGCAAAACATTTTCAAGGGAAAAGCAAAGTCCGACTACCTTTTGAAAAAGCACCTTTGGGATAGATTTAAAGAATGCACCATATTTGACCATTGCACCATATTTGACCATTGCTAGGAATCTAAAGTCAATAAACATAAGGTGTTATTTTTTATCAGACTACATCTGTACAATATGTTTGCTTTTGATTTTTGCCTTCCTCCTTTTCTTTTGTACTGGGGAGAATAAATCTTTCCACTTTAATTCGGCTCATTGATTCTCTGGATCAAAAAGCCCAACCAAACACTCAAGGCTAACTGCCCGCTCTCTAGAATGAGATGAAATTCACTAAGTCCTTTGATTAGACAAAAAGAGAGGGGTCTGGAAATCTGTTTATCTGGCTTTGTTCTTAACAGTCATTATTGTTAATTGCTAAACTAGACTTCCTTGAAGGGCAGACATCCATTATATTATTCAAAAGCATCAGTTCAACTAATGCCATTGTGATTGTCCATGTTATTTGCACCTTAAAAAAGACAAAATATCTTTAATTCCAATCAAATTCCAAGAAATCCTTCCCTGTTAAGAAAGACATGTCTGGAATGCTAAAGGTCTCCTGAGGGGTAGGGATATGGTGAGGATGTCACTCTCCTCTTTAGACCTTTTCAAAGTTCTTGCTGAACTTCCAACTGTATTATTCTAACTTTTTTATTCTAATTTCCTGCTGTCATTTTTAATGGGAGAGAGTGAGAAAAATATGTCAGTCCGACGGTACAGTTAATTAATCCCATTTTCATTCTTATTCAATATAAAACAAAGTAAATCAACCAGAATTAAATCTGGTGATGAGTGGATGGGTTACTACTATTTCTTCTTCTTCTTCTTCTTCTTCTTCTTCTTCTTCTTCTTCTTCTTCTTCTTCTTCTTCTTCTTCTTCTTCTTCTTCTTCTTCTTCTTCTTCTTCTTCTTCTTCTTCTTCTTCTTCTTCTTCTTCTTCTTCTTCTTCTTCTTCTTCTTCTTCTTCTTCTTCTTCTTTTTCTGCCCAATTTGGGAAAATGGCTTTTATGATGCCACTGAACTCATGATCAGGGCTATGGATTTCCCAAAAGTTAGCTTTAGACATGAAAAGATTGCATAGACATGGTGGAGGAAAAAATTACATAGAAATGGTGGAAGAAAAGAGGGAGACAGAGAGAGAGAGAATTATTATCACAACCATTAGAAATGTGTCAGCAGCTCATAGGTCTTAAGTATTGTTTTGCATTCCTTTATGCCATGTCTCATTACTCCTCAGTACTCCTGACATCCACTTTAACCTTTCCTGAAGCAGTCCTGTCTTACATTGAAGGAGAACATTAGTAAGAATATATGACTTATTGAGATATTTACTGTTTCACAGCTGACATTTTCATCTTCTGCTACAAGAGGATACAGACAAAAGATTAAAGGAGTAACTTTAATTGATTCTCCTTTATTGATTTTTTTTTTCTGTACAGCCAAGCAATATTATGATGTGGAGCTATTGTCTCTCACATGCAGGGGACAGAGACACCATTAAAATGAATACTTACTGTTTGATAAATGCAGTGCGACACAGTTTCCTCTATATAGTTCTCATTTGCAATAGTTGCTCAAAAGAAAAGAAAAGAAGACAAATAACATATGAGCACTAATGATGCTCATTAAAAAAAGATTGCTCTTTTTGCTATCATTTTTTTTAAAAAAATTGCATGAATCTTTATCTATCTAAAGCCAATGGAATATTTGCAATTTTGTAAAGTTCTAAACAACTGAAACATGTATCGATGGATGAGTTTTGGTTTAACTGAATACTGCTGTTTTCTCTGGTGACAAAAAAAACCCTCTACCCCCTTTTAAATCTTTCTCCCTAAGTATAAAAAGAAATAACTACTGCCAGAGCTGTGGACTCAAGACCAAATTAGACAATCCATTAAATGTGCTGCCACACTTAAGTGCAGGTATATTCAGGGGCTACCCTGGAATGACGACTGTGTCCTAGGTTGAAAAGTAGGCTCTGCAATATTGTGATTGTATCACCTTGAACTGCAAAACTCTTCACTCTGTCACACAAAAAGCCATTCCTTGGAATTTAGTAAATATACATTTTCAGCAGCTAGGTACAACTTTTATTATTGTCAATAAATGTTCAGAACCTGCTAGCAAATTATATATAATAAAAGTCAATGTGGTGTAAGAGTCATTTGGTGTGTTCAAGCAATGGATTGGCTTCTGCTGTAAAAAATATATATATATTAAAAGATGGAAAGCTAATTCTCATGCTTTGGAATACAGTTCTTTCTTTTAAAAATTTAGTGGGAGAGAGTCTATAGAGATTCTCAGTCATCCAGGTCACGGTTGTCCCAAAGGTGTTTTTCCAGGAAGCAACTGAACTTTCTTGTTTTTTTTCTTTTGAAAACATTTTGTTTCTCATCCAAGAAGCTTTTCAGCTCTGACTGAATAGTGGGAAATGGAAGGATTTCTATTCCTTGCAGACATCTTAGTGGAAGAGATACACTTTGGAGTCGGTGTTGATTCCTGGATATTGCCTGGACAAGTCCTTGCAGATTTCTTGACAAGATTTTGAAAATACAGTAGCTTGTCATTGCTTCCTTCCGAAGGCTGAGAGTGTGACTGGTTCAAGGTCATCTAGCTGGTTTTGTGCCTAAGATAGAACTGGAACTCACACTCTCCTAATTTCTATATCTTAACCACGACCTCAAACTGGCTCTCCAACAATTACTAGGATCCTCTTTTTTTCCTTTGTTGAAGAGATTGCATTTGTACTTTCCCTATCCCTATCCCACTTTCCCTATCCCCTGACACTTTCTTGTTTTCTGGGAGTCCTCAATAATAATTGATAGAAGTTCTGATAGCTCTTCAGACACGGCCGGTATTCTGGGATGGGTTTCATCAAAGCCTGCATTTCTATGTTTGGGAATGGCAAAGCAGGGTGCAGGTTACCATAGATGAGACAAAGTTTCTTTTAACTAATTTGAACGCTTTCAGATCTCAGCAGGACAGAATGAATCACCAAGGAATTAGCTGTGAGGATGGAACAATAAAAAAGGAATGAAAATTACTTGGCATTAGAAGTCTTGATGGATAACAGGTTCACGGTTAGACATATTTAGCCACATAGATTCAGAGATTTTATTTCTCTCAGACATGTATACTGAATATATCCTCTTTTGTAATAACTCTACCTTTCCTCCATTAAAAGAATATTATAGTATGTGGAAGGCAGGTTATTAGATAGGCTGGTTATTAAACAGTATATCTTGATGTATGAACTTGACACCTCAGTCTGGTCCTTGCACAGCCTATTAGTCTCTAAGTTGAATTTAATGTATCAGCTTAGAACTATTGCTACCTGGAGAGGCTATAAGCAGAGGACAGTTTTCCATTATTCCAAGCTGTGTACATTGACAACTTTATCTGCAACTTGCAAGCTGGATACATTCATTCAAGCATTCATTCATCCAGTTAATTAATTAGTTAATGCATCAGCAAAGTCATTAATATTTTTCAAGTACTAACTGTCCTTATTTAACCAGTTAGAAAAAGAATCTCAGTTAAACAAGAATTTTAAAAGCAATCAGTGCAAGAAACAAATGTAGATTATAACATTAAATTGTTTGGATCAGGTTATCATAAACTTTAAAAACCATCATTTTAAACTGAACTTCTCAAGTCAATTGATCCACATTGCAACCAAATTATTACATGTTGAGCTGGTTGAAGCTTCTGGGCTGCCTTTAAGAGCAGCTTGTATTGAAGTGGATAAAGATAGTTCTCAACTTATGACCAAAATTGAGCCCAAAATTTATGTTGTTAAGTGAGGCATTTGTTAAGTGACTTTTGCTTTATTGTATGACCTTTTTTGCCACAGTTGTTAAATGAATCACTGCAATTGATTACTTAGTAGCATGGTTGTTAAGTAAATCTGGCTTTTCCATTGACTTTGCTTGTCAGAAGGTCACAAAAAGTGATGACATGACTCTGGGACACAGCAACGGTCATAAATATGAAACAGTTGCCAAGCATTTGAAATTTGATCACATGATCATGGGGGTTGCTGCAAAGGTCTTAACTGTGAAAAATTGACCATAAGTCCTTTTTTCATTGCCATTGTAACTTTGAATGGTCACCAAATGAACTGTTGTAAGACGAGGACTACCTGGAGTGCTCAAATTTAGATGAGGTGAACTGATTAATCATACAAAGTGGTTTAGTATAGTATCATTTCTATTGCCATAGTGAGGACTAGAAAGTGAACAGAATTTTCAAAGTTTTATTTGGTCTCAGAGACGAAATTACACTCTCTTCCAAAACTACATTTTCTGAATGCCGGCTGAGAATTCTGGGAGTTGAAGCCTGCATGCCTTAAAGTCATTAAGATTGAGAAATAATGATCTAGATCAGGGGTATCAAACTCAAGGCATGCTTAGATCTGGGGCTGACCTGGAAACAGTGAAGGACCGGCCAGCGAAAATGAAGCTTGGGACAGCCTTGTGCATTTTCATTGGCAGAGGGTTGCAGGAGACTGTGCAGCCAAAAATGGAGCTTGGGGGGCCATTTTTGCTGGCAGAGCACTCGGGCCTCCATAGGCACCCCAACGCCAAGTGATGTTGTCGAGCTGGCTATGACCACCCTGGCCCCACGAGGTCAAACACAACCCTGATGCAGCCCTCAGTGAAACTGAGTTTGACACCACTGCTCTAGATTAACCTTTAAAGTGTTTTCTCTTTTCTATCCCAAACCTCTTTCAAGAACTTATCTGGGATTTATAGGAGAAAGAAAAAGAGCCAAGTACTGTCTTCATATTGCTGACACCTTAGCTTAAACTTCCCAATTACTTCTTCTTACAAGTTTGTGTTAATTCTAAAAACGATTCAGGTTAAGATGGAAGATTAAACACTCCAAAAATCAGTTGTCATGTCACAATATTAATATCACAGACATTCAAGAGATAGTTAAAAAAAAAAACCTAGGAAGGAAATAAAAAGGTTAGAACACATTTAATATTAGACTATCATTAGAATATATTCCTCCCAGCAGCAAACATTCAGATCAATCAGGATCAACATTAGACAAATGATCAAGCATAAAACAATGCTCGAATCAAGGAACCTCCAAGGAGGAAATCATACCCCGACTGAAATTAGCAGGACAAGCTACAATGAATTAGAGAGGCAGCAAATTCCACGGTCATTTGCATTGATAAGATTACCCAAGTAGGTGATGAAATGTCTGCAAGTAAATAAAACAATTTCTACAGTTAATCTTATTTCTACAAATAATCTACAATATTAAAGTATTTATAGAATATACTATTAAAAATATGTAAACAAATTTGGACATGCTACAGTCAGGATCAGCATATAATACTATAGCTGAAATGAAGGTTGCACAGATTAGTGAAGTAACAGAGATGGCCATCAATTCAAAAACTATGTCCTTGCTGAAATTGGACTTCTCAAATGCACCTGATTTATGGAGATAGCAATGGATGGATGATTTCTCAGGGCGCAATGACCCCATTTTGGTGACACTAGCATCATTGGGAAGATTTTCCTCATGATATCTTCCATTAGGATTTAATGGAAATGTTAGAAGCCTAGAAGAGATAATTACACAATGACAATGAAAAGCAGGATATTAAGTCATATAAATGGCTACTTAAATAAATATAATGAGCCCACATTTTACGTAGTGAAAATTCCTGTAGAATTCTAAGGCAGACAATGCCTTTTGTTTTGTTTTGCCAGACCCTTAAGTAAGAATTTAAAAGTAGCTTCAAACTAATCACATGACCAACTGACCACACTGGTAGACAAGATGTTTATAAACTAAGGAGAATAGGACAAGAAAATCCTCCTGATGATGTTACCTAGTCTGGTAAAGAAACAATCATAAACTAAATTACACAAGCTTGAAGAGAAAACCACTGCCAAGAACCCTAGCCATGGCGGGGCTGTGAACTGGACTCATTGCAAACAAAACAAGATTATTTGCCTGGACATCTTGGCAGAACTGCTCTTCTTCGTGATTCCACTAATTGTTCCATACACTCAAAGTTTACTAGAAGCTGAATTTTTCTGAAATCCTCACTGCCGTCACTGATAACTGTATCTTTCCTTTAAAATATTGAAATGTGTTCCTCTATTTTACACTGTGCAAATGTCCATTGTAAATTGTACATAGGATCATTGTTGGACAAATAGCTTGGATTTCAAGCTGTACCCCTTATGTATCTTGGGGGTGCAATTGAAACTGGTGGGAAATACATTTCATTTAATTGCTACAAGTTTTAATGCAATGAACTATTGTTCAATAATACTGCCTAAGTCTTTTTATTGAGAAGTAGCTCTCTCAGTAAGAAATTAGAAGAAATCAAAAGATATAGTTGGCTTGTTGGAACTAACTGTGTTGAATAAACTTAACTGGTACTCAGAATACCGTTAATGTGAGATTTTTAAGCTCTAGTGCACAAAACAGAACCTTTTTCTTACAACTGACTTATATTAAAAACTTTATAGTAGAGAAACATCCATTTTCTGTTGCTACTTATTCTTTTATCCCATGTTTTCCATTTCCAATAATAAATCTTGGTAAGATCTATGGAATGAACTAAAGTACCTTGGACAAAACCAAAAAACAGAGCTCCTTGATATCCTTGAGAAAATTCAATATACTTTGACTCAACTATAGCATAACATTAATGCCTAGACAGATAGCTGCCTATACAAATGATTGTTCCAATTGTATGTGTTTTAAGTGGGAATAAACGTCCATGTACTTTTGAGTCATTTTATTTTTCACTGAAAAACTCACAAAGCAGGAGGAAATAATGAGGGAGAACTTTGTCTCTCCTGACTTTGATTGACATAGCAAACAGCAACCAAAAGGAAGCATGCACGAAAATATTTAAGTAGTGCAATAAAATGGTGACCAGCTGTTTTATTTTTTCACCTCCTGTGCATTGTAGTTGAACTGTCCACTTTGCAGTGTTTATTGTGCATATGTATTCATTAAGTGCTATTAAAAAGCCTCTTTTTTTGTATGTTGAAGTCAGGATCAAGTCCTTCATTAGTAGAAGAAGCTTCCTATCACTGCCAAAATTAAAAGGTAGCAGGGCAGACTATAGATCAGTGACATGAAAGGCATTGAAATGGTTGAACACTTGTCAAGATGGAACATGTGTTCTCTGCATAGCTGATTGTTCTACAGACCTTAGATTACATAATAAATCTTTCTCAAAACCCATGCAGAAAACACATAGGAGGTGGCTACATTCTGTGTCATTTGACCTTCAAGTTGCCTTCAAGTAATTGTACTGCACAAACATTTTAACAGAGTTGTTAGTGTTCTACACACACAGATTTGCTTCTAAGGTATTCCAGCCAGCCTCAGGCCTTTGGTTCTAATTTAATATTTTGATGCATGCTTGCATCTGTGCGAATACATTTTTTTCTGAACTGCATCAACTCATCAAGTCAAACTGATTTTATTACTCCATATGAACAGATGATTCATACTGAATCCAATACTTTGGTGGAAATGAATTAATTATGCAAATAGAATCCTCTGGACTGAATTTGATCATTCAAATAGGGTCTAATGATTTGCTCTGTGCAGTCCTAATAAGTGATGGTAATATTCATGGTAGCAAGTTGTGTTTCTACGATGCATTAGCTGAGCTGGACTTTAACTCTACTTTTTTTTCTTACCACTTCTTTTAATTTCTTTGTCTATTTCAGACTTCTTTTCTGTGCTTTTCATAATGTGATTTATTGCATAATGGAATAATGTACAGGCATCCCCTCCCCTGTGTGTAGATTTTTAAAACAAATGAGTAGTAGAATAGAATAGAATAGAATAGAATAGAATAGAATAGAATAGAATAGAATAGAATAGAATAGAATACTTTATTGGCCAAATGTGATTGGACACACAAGGAATTTGTTTTGGTATAAATACTCTCAGTACACATAAAGAAAAGATGCATTCGTTAAGAATCAAGTATCATAACGTACAACACTTAATGATAGTCATAGGGTACAATTAACAATCAAATCATACTAGGAAACAGTCAATATAAATAGTAAGGATACAAACAACAAAGTTACAAGTGGGAGGGGATAGGTGATAAGGAGTGATGAGAAGATTAACAGTAATAGTAGTGTACACTTTGCAAATAGTCAAACAATGTTGAGGGAATTATTTGTTGAGCAGAGTGATGGCTTTTGGGAAAAAACTGTTCTTGTGTCTAGTTGTTCTTGTGTTCAGTGCTCTATAGCGTCATTTTGAGGGAAGAGTTGAAACAGTTTATGTCTGAGATGTGAGGGGTCTGCAAATATTTTCACAGCCCTCTTTTTGATTTGTGCAGTATACAGGTCCTTAATTGAAGGCAGCTGGGTAGTAATTGTTTTTTCTGCATTCCTAATTATCCTTTGAAGTCTGTGTCTGTCTTGTTAGGTTGCAGAACCAAACCAGACAGTTATAGAGGTGCAGATGATAGACTCAATAATTCCTCTGTAGAACTGTGTCAGCAACTCCTTGGGCAGTTTGAGCTTTTGGAGTTGGCACAGAAAAAACATTCTTTATTATGCTTTTTTGATGATGTTTTTGATGTTAGGTGTCCATTTTAGGTCATGTGATATAGTAGAACCTAGAAATTGGAAGGTCTCTACTGCTGATACTGTGTTGTCTAGTATTGTAAGACATGGTAGTATGGGAGGGTTTCTTCTAAAGTCTACCATTATTTCTATGGTTTTGAGTGTGTTCAGTTCCAGATTGTTCTGGTTATGCCACGAGGCAAGTTGTATAACCTCCTGTCTGCATGCAGATTCATCGTTGTCTTGAATGAGACCAATCACTGTTGTGTCATCAGCAAACTTCAGTATTTTAACAGATGGATCATTTGAGATGCAGTCATTGGTATATAGGGAGAAGAGAAGTGGAGATAGCACACAGCCTTGTGGGGGCCCTATGCTGATTGTACAGGTATCAGATGTGATTCCACCTAGCTTCACCTGCTGCTTCCTGTCTGTTATGAAGCTTATGATCCACTTATAATACACACTTATATCATAATTATATTATATCATAATTATATTATAATCAGTTTAATATTCACTTAGGCAACACACACACAAGTGTTCATAGGCTAGTATTCATTGCTTACCACTTCTCCACTCTTTCCCAACTGCAACCAGAGCACATACTACTGTTCCTCCAACTACTATTCCTTCTGAGTTCTATTACTGGAGAAGAAGTACCTTTCTGGCTGCTTTATTTTCATACATCAAAACCTTCACTCCCTCTCAACACAGTTTTTATAGCCAACATTGCTGTGCCGGCTGGGGTTTCAAGAGGCAGGAGAATAGTTACATAAATACTGGCCATTTTCTAGTCTACCCACTTACAGTCTTTTCTAGTGCATCTTATTCCAAAATACAAAAGTTACCTTTATTTCTTTCATCCCATTGGTAAGAATTTCAGTCTTAAACAGTTTTGCATGTTGTTTGCATTTCATTTTGCTTTCTATGCTAACACAAAAAACCTCTGACACATTGTTTTTTCTACTCAGCTGTCAAAAATAAAATGTACAAAGTCACATTTTTCCAAATCAGGCAATCTTAAAATTCAGCACTAATATTTATATTTTCAGCAGCAAGGACACTCAAGAACCTTCCAAGAAATCAAACAGAGTGGGGCAGCACTTTTTATGAATTAACAGATTGTATTTAATGTGTACACTTTTTTGAATCGAAGTTCAAGTGAGTGGCAGCTCATGAAAGTTTATGGCTTTTATAAAAATTTTTTAAAAGTTGTTACTAGATTCCTCCTGATTTTGTGCTACTGTGGACTGACACAGCTTCCTCTTGTAAGAGTCTTTCAAGGAGCCCTTGACAAGCCCAACTGGAAAACACTAGAAATTGAATCAGGATCTGCATCTGAAGCTACCAGAGGAATAAAAATCGAATACCCAAGAGAATAGTCCTGGATTATCAAATATGTTATTAATTTGTCAAAATATAAGATACAGAAGCACAAGGAAAAATGAAAATAATGGGAAAATAAGAGAGGAAAAGGGGGAGATAGAAAAGTGTAAGGGAAAGGGGAAAAAATGAGGGAAAAGCATTAGCTTTTGACTCCTTTTGGTGCAGTAGAATAAAACCTCAACTTTTTACTTTTATGTGGTAATATATACTGGCTTTTTCTATAACAACAAACCTATCTAATCAGCAAAATCCAAAATTTAAGTTTCATTTTTTCCACTCAAGCACAATGTCCAAAAGAAGTTTCCAAGCAGAAACAAAATTATTTGTGTTCATTTCTTTAATCAAAGCAGTCAATTAATCTGTTAACTCCATCGACTTTTGCAGCCATTCATCCATTGTGCCAATCAATGTATTCTTCCAATTTTGTGGATAAAATATTTTTGCTACTGTCAACATATATAACATCATTTCCTCTTCTAAAGTAAGCTGGGAGCACAGTAGAAGTCATCTGTTCTCTTTGTTTTATCAGGATTTTTATTAGTTCGGTTTCTCAAAATACGAATTTACTCTGCAAAATGTGTTTTCAAATATGTCAATATTGTTACTGAAATACAATTAAATATCTGGCAACTTCATGTTTAAATAGTAGTTACTACTAATGAAAACATTACTTTTGAAGAATATAACTATAATGAGCTAGTTGTTAGGCAATAGTATAGAATCATGGGAGCAAATTAAATAAAAAGGAGATAGTATTAGTCTTACTGAAAACACAGCTATAAAAATAAATAAGGCTTTGTGGGTTCTTACTACACTATATTATTATTTACAATGAGCGAACTCATTTGGATCCAAACCATAGGTTGCATGTATATATTATCACCACGTACTGTTTGTTCAATTTTTTATTCTTATTTGCACTGAATAAAAATGTAATTTTTATCCACTGGTACATAGAATATTGATAGTAATTACAAATATAGCTATCTTAAATAAAAGATTTTAAATGCCAATTTAGGTGAGTTTCTACATATGAGAACTGGTTTTTCATCTTGTCTGACAAGAAACAAAATATGCATTTTTTTTTAAAAAAAGTGTATCTATAAAGGTAGATTTAGTATGACAGTAAAAATGTACCAGGTAGCATTTTAATTGTAATCAGTGAAACCTTCAAATAGTACACTGACTGACTATTAACACAAGTCCTATATCAAATACCTCTTGTACTCAACTACAAAGTAGAAAACCACTATTTTTTACTTATCAAAAAAAAGAGATGCTGATAAGAATTTTAACTACATAGAAGATGGTTATAAATTAAGAGAGTTAAGCAAGTCTGCTGGCTGTCAGGTGAGTATGATTATAATTTTTAATCACTATCAGTTTTATTATTTATTTAATCCATATCCCATCTTTATTATTTTCAGGAGGCAACTGGCCTTTCTAGGTTTTTTGTTTTTGCTTTTTTTTGAGGATGTTTCACTTCTCATCCAAGAAGCTTCTTCAGCTCTGACAAGATAGTGGGGAATAGAAGGATTTGTATTCCTTACAGACGGCTGCATCTTTTAGAGGATCGTTGAAGCACTAGGAGCTTTATCTGTGTCCTCACAATCACCTGAGTAGTGCTCCTGGTTCCTGTAGTTTGCCATTTTTCCTTCCATTTCCCACTATCCTGTCAGAACTGAAGAAGCTTTTTGGATGAAAAGTGAAATGTCTTCAAAAGAAAAAACAAAAAAGTCCAGACAAGTGCCTCCTGTAAAAAAAAACTTTGGGACAAAAACACCCTGGATGACTGAGATTCTCTACGGACCTTTAGCTATACAATTTGGGATGAACACCCTTTGAATGGTGTGGGAGTAGGAATAGATTTCCAGACAAAAAAACTGTAGACTATAGGAACCAGGAGCACTACTCAGGTAGGCCTGAAGACACAGATAAACCTCCAAGTGCTTCAACGCCCCTCTAAAACAGTGATGGTGAACCTTTTGGGCATGAAGTGGGAGGCACACTTTGTGTGTGCATGCACGCATACCCAAAATGCAAGGCACAGGCCCTGCACATATGCACTCTCCCACACATGTGTGCATGCCCCTGCATACATATGTTCCTCCCACACATGTGCCCTGCCCCCCGCACATGCATGGCAGAGACCTGAAGGCCAGCTGGCTGGTGGGAGGCACGCATGTGCATGCACAGTGGAGCTGAGCTGGGGTGATGGCACGTGTTCCCACAGAGAGGATGCCACAGAGAGGATGCCATAGGTTCACCACCACTGCTCTAAAAGTATGCAAATGACCAGCTGTTGGCAAGGAATATAAATCCTTCCATTCCCCACTATCCTGTCAGAGCTGAAGAATTTTTTTGGACGAGTAGCAAAACATCCTCAAAGGAAAAACCAGAAAGTTCAGTTGCCTCATGAAAAAGCATCTTTGGAACAATGATGACCTAGATGACTGAGAACTCTACAGACTTTTACTATGCAGGGAATTACAGCAGTTTCAGATTTATTTCAGTGTGGATCAATATTGTAGTCTCCTTTTTCATTAGTGTAAATAAGTAAACACTCCTATGATCTGAGTAGACATCTATATGTCCTTATGCCTCAGGGAGTTGATGATGTACATAGTCTACCCAAATTATGAGTATTATCTATAGAAACTGAAGCAGTACAAAATGACAATTTATCAACATCATAAGTCTGAGGCTCTTACAGAATACAGGAAAACACAATTTGTCAAATGTGATTATAAATTATTTTAATTACAATAGTCTTTTATATATCACAGACAAGACCTGTGGCTGTTCTTTGATGGATTGTGTAAATACATTTTCTCACACCAATATCATCTACTAACAAATGATTCAGTGATATACTTGTATATAGTTTAAACTAATTTTGATTCCACAGTGATGAATGGGTAAAGTTTGAGCAATTTAGCCAATCTTATGCAATATACAAAGCTGAAAGCTAACTCTGGTGAAAATTTCTATTTGATGAAATATTCTTATTAGCTTAATGTACATAACCTAGCTGATCGTGGCTGATCACAGAAAAATAATCAGAGTTAAATATATTTATTATGTAGGACACTACCAGGAAATCTATTTGTATGGTAGTCTCAAAAATGAAAAAGAAACAACTTGGAAGACTGGAAAGTCACTGCCATATTGTTACCACATCTCTTTCTCTCTAAGTTGGGGTCACTCCAAAACAAACTTTAATGTATTGACTCACAGTTCAATGTCGAGGAACTAATGAAAAAGTTTAAATATTGAAGGGTCCTTGATACTATTTAAGCTTGGTTGTTTTCTTGCAGACATTTCAGTACTTAAACTAGGTAACATCAGCAACATTGATTCCTGAAAGTATTTAAATCAATGACCACATTGATTTAAATACTTTCAGGAATTCTGGAGGACAGTGCAACAGTTTACAACATATTCTTTCCTGGATTCCCTTTTTTATCTTTAAACACTATTTTCTTTTCTCTAGAGCCAAACAGAGAAGACAACATAAATGTGATCCCTTTTAAAGACCTTCAGCAGATGAAGTTCTCTAGATATTCAACTCTCTCTTCTGTCTCTGGAGGAATATAATAAAAAACAAGCCATAATCAGATGTTGTTTGTGGGTAGGGTAGGGTAGAGTACTCATTTCATATACATTGAATGAAATAGGATGTTTAATTTTTATATTTATACAAAATACATACACTTCTGACATTCCTGCCTACACTTTTTGTACAATGTTTGACTTGAAGCAACAGTTTCAACCAAACATAAAGGTGGATTCTTGGGAGCATACAACAACTTGCTTTGTCATTTCAAAGTGACTTATTTCCAATTTTAATGGGCAAGGGCTGTTTCATTTAAAGTCATTTTCAATTTACAGAGTTTTGTTTCCCTTTCTTTCGAGGGTGATGTCATTATTTTCTTTCATTCATCATTCTTCTCTGCACCAGAAGCATAATAATTGCAATAATAAGCGAACTGTGTTTTTCTTACCATTAATAAATTAATAACATGAAATAAATGTGGCCTGCTGATTTGAAAATAAACAGGTCTGCTGCACTTTGGTATTTCTGCTGGCAGGTGATTATTAATCATTATTATTATAATGATTATTTCATAAGACACTATCATTTGAATTTGAGACATGCCTACTGGAAAATTATGTATCTACCTCATTTATCCCTCATTTAAATTGTTACATTAATTTGTTCCTTGCAGGCAAGGTGTGCTGCTGCAGTTTTCTAATTCTGGAACTATAATTTGGAGAACGGAGGTTGAAATATAAAGCCAGAACAGGGATTAGTAAAAGTAAGGAGAGCAGAAATCTTATACTATACATTTACAGCAGTCTTGTGCATAGCTGACCTTGATGGATCTCAGGAAGTTTCGCAGAGTTGGATCTGATTAATATTTAGATAGGAGACCATGAATTTCCAAAGCTGCAGGCTAGCTGTGGATATAGATAGCAATGAGAAACAATTTCTGTGTTGTTTCCAGTAAAACTATAATGAAATGTCTATGAGCTGCATTGCAAGGAGATTTTATCTTTATCCTTTAACCCACAGGTGTCAAACTTGATTGCATCACATGATGTCACATGATGTATTGGGATGTTTTTTGCCTTTGCAGAGCTGGGGTGGGCGTGGCCTGCATGTGAAGCATCCAGACCATAGACTGCCAGTTTGACACCCCTGTGAACCCAAGAGTGGGCAAATTAAGGTCCATGGACCTTATGCAACCTTTCACACAAGCACACATTTAGAATCCCTGAAGCATCCTTGAGACCCCCATCACAGAGGTTTGATTGGAAATAACTGAGAAAGACAATAATAATGAGGTTCAAAATTATAATTCAAATAATATTATGTTTTTTCAGGTCTCACAGCTCTATAAAGTGGGAGAAGGGGACTAAAAATACTGCTGTTCCCCATTCTTTATGACTTCACTGGAGAAAAAAAGCACTGCTGTAGAAGCCTGTCCGCCCTTACAATGCAAATTTGTTCCTAAATATGTTCCACAGAATTGAATTAGTAAACAGTTAGGGAGACCTATTAGCAGATAAAACTTGTTAAAAAGAGATTACAACATACGCACTTCAGATCATTCCCTCTTCTTTTGCAGTTTCTATGGAACTATGATAAGCACCCTTCAGATCTTTACCAAGCTGTATTTCTCAAGATACCTCTTACTTAATTGGTTGATCCATTATTGTCAGAATGTTTTTAGGTAAATGCCTATTTCCCTAACTCTGTAAATGGAAGCATTTAATTTTGATATATTAAAACAGCCACCTTGTTGGCTGTTAGTTCAGGTTGAGGAGGCAACACACAGAATATGCACTTCACATCATGAAATTGCTTATTATTTATCTTGATGAGGCATTTTAGGTGACTCCAAAGCCAGGGTATTTCAAAACAAAACAATACAAAAACAACAACAACTATCCATAAATCCTATGCTTTTAAAATCATACTATGATTATATTTGTAGACTACCAGAAGAAGTCCCAGGACTATGTCTAGACCAGATACAATCTGGATCTAGACTTCAAATTGGATCTAAATTTCTTCAAGATAGCAATGGCAATTGGTATACCTTGCTAAAGAAACTATATGGATGCTTTGATGGGGTCACCAGGAGCCAAGTTCAATTCAAGAGTATCTTTGCTCCAATAAGTAGCAAAGCCTAGGCAACCTTGGCTTTTCTCAAAAACTTTAAACAAGATCACTCCAATTTATTACTTGGGAAAGAGACCCCATGATTAAAGTATATACCTGAAGATTAAAAAAAAATCTTCCCAAATCCCATGTGGATTGTCCCAAGAAAACTGTATGAAAATATCTGTGTACTCAAAAGAGATTATACTTTTAATGTTTTATATAGATTTCTTTTCTAAATGCATAGCCACTATTTATGCCTATGCATTTCTCGAAAAGGATGATGTAAGACTTTCATATGGCAGCCTATAAGCCAACTGGGGTGTGTCCATGTGATTGCACCTATGACACCATTATTCCAGATATATTAAGGCACTATCTCAGATGAAGAACTAAAAGTACCTGGTTGTTAAATGATAAAACATGCACACAAATTACAAGGAAACAATCTTTATCTAAACATAAATAACATGCAGGTGGTTTCGCTCTTTTTGGATGAACTCCTTTGAATTATTTGTTGTTAGCTGTTGGAAAGTATTACTTGATCTGTTGTGTGGATGCTTATGTGTTTTACGGAGCGGGGAATTTTGGTGGGTGGGTGGAGTGTTTGGGGATTGTCATGTGTGTGTGCATGTTGGGTCTGGTCTCTGGGTGTTATGTGAATTTCATTGTCTGTGTATACTGTATATATAGGTACAATGACAACAAAGTATTATTGTTGTTGTTATGGAATCAAGGTATATTAGTAACCCGACCAAATCTTGTATCTCTTATATCCTATGGTATATCCTTTAGACTCCATAGTATATTCTTAATATTAAGGTAGCGTTCTGAATCTACTAGAAATGAAATAGATTCCAGTATTTTATATCCTGTTATACCTAGCATCTAACCACAACTTATGGCTTCCAGATATTAAGGAACTCCAATTCCCAAGAGCACCCAGCAGCAGCATTACATTACGTAGTTCAGAAACATTTGGAAGGACATAGGTTCTCCAACTCAATATTTTTGTTCCAATCTGAGAGGCTTTCCACCTCTCTCATGGTATTTTACTGATTTATAACTTCCTACTAGGATCTTCTGCCTATCAATGTAAGCATAAAGTAGGTTTGCTAACAGTAAGGCATTGCTTACCACCATGGTTGATGGAATATATCATAATTTGAAGGGTCAATCAACAAGCTAATATATTTATATTATGGATTATAAATTGCAGTAATTGAGTTTACAAATCATGCTAAGCAAAATCCAAACAAAATACATCATTCCACACACACCAATGCTTCTACCAGCTATTTTTCTCATTGGTCTGTAAACTCACAGGGGCTTCTATTTTACATAGCTGAAAAATAGGTAGGTATTTTCCCCTTCCTCCATCACTACCTGCTTTAAATTTGACTAATATAATTATACCCCAGTGCAGCTGACTAATGAATCACATTGCCTTAATCCTTCATTGCCCTCAACATGATTACCCCAAGGGACTCATAAAGCAGGGATTCTAAAAAAACTGAAATGGTCCCTTACGTGGATCATGATGATTTTATCACTGTCTGTAAGATTAAATGCATGCCATTCCAATGATTGCCCAGGATGTATGAAGCAACAGGAAGAAATTTAATTCTCAATCTTATAAGATTAAGGCATTATTAATTCCCTACTTGTGACATATTATCAAATATTAATTTCCCATTTAGGTAAATAACGTAGTCAAGGCATGGTAGAATCATTTGTTTACCCAATGAATCTATACTCAAGGTGAAATAGGGATCAACCCAATGGACAATATGGTTGATTAAACAGAAAATTGGAAGTGAAACAATTACCCATTTCTGAAGGCATTTATTTTGAATCCATCAAGATAAGAGAGCTTTGCTGATATTCCAGATAGAGGCACTCAATTTAAAGGGGTTTTCCCCTGCTTGCAAGTTTCATAAAAATAACTAGCTTTGACCCTTAGCAACTCAGACATAAGGAATGTAATTGTAAGCTCATGGCCATTCAACAATAATAGGCAAACTATTACCTATTATACTCCTGAGCCTGGATATAGTTCTCAGCTATATTACTATAGCAGTTCCTTCCCAAGGTTAGACAATCCAGATGTTGGAGACTGTAATAGCCATGCTTGGGAACATTATGGAAGTAGTCAGAATAATAGATACTGTCAAAACGCAAAATACATATGCATATAATGGAGAGATTGCTTTTTTAAAAAAAACCCTATGCAAAGAGAATGCACCTAGGGAGAATATAGCATATAAAACAATTCAATCCATATAGGTGTCCAGTAAAAGCTACTATGACATCACACACACTGGGATGCTAAAATGTAATTATATTAGTTGCATTATTTGTGTGATGACATCACGGCACATGTGATGTTTGTGGCCCCTTTTGCCCACTTCATGAGTGAAGTCAGCATCTGAGGCACAACTCACAATGGCTATTTACCAACAAAGAGTGGCTCATATTTTTGAATGCATTTTCTTATTTTACTCTCCATCATCCTGATTAATTTAGCAAATATTGGACAGCCTGGATTTTATTGTATCTGAAGTTACTTTATTTTATTTATTTGCTTTGTCAATCACTTACAAGATAATAGGTATAAGTATAAACATAGTTATGAATACATGAAATTGATATATATAAGAAAAGTAAAAAGAAACAAAAGGACAAGGATGGTAGGCACATTGGTGCGCTTATGCACGCCCCCTACAGACCTCTTAGGAAAGGGGTGAGGTCAATAGTAGACAGTCTAAGGTTAAAGTTTTTGGGGTTTGGGGAAGAAACCAGAGAGTCAGGTAGAGGATTCCAGATATTGACCACTCTGTTGCTGAAGTCATATTTCCTGCAATCAAGTTTGGTGCGGTTTACCTTGAGTTTGTATCTATTGTGTGCTCTTGTATTGTTATGGTTGAAGCTGAAGTATTCATTGACAGGTAGGACATTGCAATGTATGATTTTATGCACTATACTTAGATCAGACCGAAGGCAGCGTAGTTCTAGGTTTTCTAGGTCTAGAGTTTCAAGTCTGGTGGCATAAGGTATTCTGCAACAAGTAGAGGACTGGAGAACTTTTCTTGTGAAATATTTCTGGACTTTTTCAACTGTGTTAATATCAGATACATAATGCGGGTTCCAGACTGATGAGCTTTATTCAAGTATTGGTCTAGCAAATGTTTTGTATGCTCTAGTTAGTAGTGTGATATTACCAGAGAAAAAGCTACGTAGGATTATGTTAACAATTCTTAATGCCTTTTTGGCTATGTAGTTACAGTGGGCTCTAGCACTTAGATCATTAGAGATGAGTACTCTAAGGTCTTTCACAGAGTTTGGATCATCAAAAAGGTTTTGACTATTCAGCTTGAATTTTATTTTCTGATTTATTTATTTTTTGCTAATATGTAAGACAGAGCATTTATTTGTTGAGATTTGAAGTAGCCATTTGTTTGACCATTCTGTTACATAGTTGAGGTCTTTTTGAAGGGTAGCAGTATTGTCTGTGGTGTTGAATAGCTTTTCATCATCAGCAAAGAGAACTTGGTTAATAGACAGTTTCAGGCCAGAGTATTCACTTTACAAAAATAAAACATACCCTTATTTATATTCAGATTAAGGTAAAATCATGATGTTGACTATTTTTAACCAGTTAAGGAAGAAATGCATTTCAGGTTTGCAAGTGTTTATCCTTTCATCACCCCATAACCAACTTTATAAGAGTCCAGCAATACGTATTCAGTTCCGTGCAAACCAACTGAATGTATTCATATAAAAACTATTAATAAGTGTTTGGGCAGCTGGTTTGGATTCAGTTGATTTCTTTTCCTTTAACACCTGCTGGATAATGAGCAAATTCCCATAAGGAGTTTTCACTGGAAAAGCTTGGGAGAGTTGCTGTAAACAGACAGATGGTAAGTGATAGCTCTGTGCATAGGTGTCTGCTGCTTTCATTGGTTTCATGGTGAATAGTAATGGCGGGAGGGTTGATGCAATCTTGAAAAGAAGAAAGGCAAGGAAGAAAGATCAAAACCAGATAAAGCAGCATACTTGCAGCAAAATATTTGAAAGCTGGAATGAAATATCTGAATCAGGTGTGCCCTTTGGGCCACATTGTGAGAAAGCAAGTGAAAACTAGTTTTGAATATAGCAGCATAATCAACAAGACATGTTGCACTGATTGGTCACTGATTGACTATCAGTTCTTGGGTGCTGTTTTTGATCTATGCATTCTTTTATACTTTAGCACAAAAATAATTTACAAGACCATCTTACAGTTGAATATCATTTGTTTGATTTGTTCATGGTAGGGGGGAGAACTTGTGACTAAAGTGCAGTGTTGATGCTCAATGGGGCCAGCAATGCTACAATTTTTTTTTTTTTTTTTGAGAATTGAATTGGCTGCTTTATGAACAGCTATCTGTAAATTTTCAAAGATATTTTTTCATGCATCTTAATGAGGGTGAAATGATACCATTGGCTTATTGTTGCTTATTTTGATTTATTTTATATTTCTTTACATGGACATTGTGGCTGCTCCATTGTATTTTTATTCTGACTTTATTGTATTGTTGATTGCTACCTAGTGACTGCTAACTGCCAAGAATCTGTGGATGGTTGTAAGGACAAAGCTAATACAAATGAACAAACAAACAATTAAGATACTGCAAACAATGAAAACAGGTGAATTTCATGAGTTGATGGCAGCTTATATTTACAGGTGTGTTTAATTTTTAAAACTACATAATTTTAAGCATAATTTACCACTATTGTGACTCCACAGTAGGATTGCAAAATTTAGAGATGTGTTTTCTTCATACTAGGAGTATTGGTTAGGTGAGGAGTGTCAAACTCACATCGTCACAGCAGCGTCAGGTGACGTATTGGGATTTTTTCCCCCTTCACTAAACTGAGTGTAGGCCTGGCCAGCGCATGATGCATCTGGCCCATGGGTTGGAAGCCCTGGTTTAGGTCATAGGATAAACAAATTTCTCCTTATTCATAAAAATATTGTCTCTTAAGGCTGTAGTCTTTTACCCATTTGTGGAAATCACAGTTGTTCTTACTGTCACTTCTGAACTTCTACATCCCAAATAAACAAATAAAATGCAATTATCTCTCTTCATGACATCCTTAATAATCTTGGACCAAAGGCATAATGAAATGAGGCATTTTTCACTTGTTTCCTAGATTCAAGAAGAGTTGCGAGGTGAGAATTGTATGGCAGGTTACCACAGAGAAGGCCACATCTACACTGCAAGAGAGGAGATTCATAGGATGTCCTATTTAGATGAATGGATTAGGTAAAAAAAATTCTGTTTCTGACAAGATGGGAACTTCTGGTGTGATTGAGTAATGCAGCATTAGACCTTTAAACATTCTCAACTGAGCCCAGAAATCTAGAGGCAACCGATATAACTTTAAAAGGTTCTATGGAACACACTGGTTTTCAATGATTTTAAATACATGGAAATAAACACTTTATTGGTTTATTTTTATTACACCAGTTGTACGCTATCATACTGAAAAACATTCACTGTTATTTCTGATGAATCCTTAATTTCAGACCTAACTCGATATAGAAGAAGTTAAATTATTACTGCAAGATAACCAAAGGGGGAAAAAATAGTTCATTTTAGAAACATATATAACACGCTTCACATTAAGTACGTATAGTGTGCTTAATGGGAAGCACACTATGTGTTCCCATATATTAAACATATAGTCTTTCACAAACTGATGTCTTCAATTTCCATCCATCACTTAAGCACAAAACAAATATCGTACATATTACTGTGTCCTTTTTTTGTAAAAGGAAAGCTTTATACGGAGGTGGGGGGGGGAATGAAACAGAAGAAAAATCAAGAACATCTAAAGAGACATGGCTCTTCTCCAAAGAGACATTAAAAAATGAGCCAGCTTGGAATGGCTCTGCAGCTTTATCCATTTCTAAAATCTATTGCAACAGTCAGATATACATGTGATTTATAGCATATCACAGATCTCAAACTATCTGGCACTTTAAACAATCTCTCCTGTCACTCAATGTATAAGTTGTCACTCCAGTTTCAGTCACTGTACATTTATTCATAGGCAAAATAAAATTGCTTTAGTGAACTGCCATTGACTTACCTTCCAAATATCACCCACTGTGAGTGGCAGGAGTTGAGCTTTCTGATCTCATTTGACATATACATAATATATTTCATAACTAATTATTTGTCAAATTAATCAAATACACAGATCCTTGGGAGGCTAAATGTATGAGAATTGTGAGATTATACAGCACAATAGCTATAAATGGAATGGTTTAGGGATTTCCTGTCCTTAAGGCAAAAGGGCAACATTCATCATGATGCCCTAAATAAAGGTCCATTGGAGTACTCAAAGAATAGAATAAAATATAATTCTTTATTGGCCAAGTGTGATTGGAATTACACAAGTTTGTGTTTGTGTCTCGGTCATGGTTGTCCCAAAGGTGCTTTTTCAAGAGAGAACTGGACTTTCTTGTTTTTCTTTGAAGACATTGTGCTTCTCATCCAAAAAGATTCTTCAGCTCTTCTTCTTGAATGAGAAGCAAAACATCTTCAAAGAAAAACAAGAAAGTCCAGTTCTTTCTTGAAAAAGCACCTTTGGGACAACCATGACCTGGATGAACGAGACTCTCCATAGATGTCCATCAGGGTAGTTTTCATGGTGGTCTATAGTTTCTACCTGTTTTTAATATTTTACCAAGTTGGGTCAGATTTACTCTAAGAGCAAAATGAAAAAGAAATTCTTTCACAATTCACTGAAGTATACAGTTTGCTTGTTTATACTTTAGGAAGGAAGCTCCATGCATGCATTTTTAAAAGAAATACATACAGAAGCTTAAAGGAAGTCTCCTCTGTGTTACTCAGACATGTTCATGTAGTTTTTTTGGTGAAGAATCCAATCATTTTGCATTGTTTTCTTTGGACTAAGAGTTCCCAGTCTACTCCACAAGGCTGGGATTCCCTGAAATACTTCTACTCATGTAGCAATCAAGCTGATCCTCACATGTAGGTATCAAAGGAACCCACAGCCAAATCTTGTGCCAAAACAGCATTGGTGGTTTTCAGAGTGAGATTCATAACCTAGGGCACTTTCACATTTGTCATTTAAGCTCCTCATCTCCTGGGCTCCAGCTGGCTTGCTTATAAAGCAGCATAAGAAAACTTTCTTCAGATTGACAAACTGGCAACAGTTTACAAGGTATTCGATTCAGATGGCAAGGAAGTCCTCCATTGGACAATTCCCTTGCTGCTGTCCCCTCCCTTCCTTTCGGTTCCAGGAAAGCAATGGCCAATCACTTTCCACTCTACGGGAAGGTCTTCCTGGGAGTACATCGCTTTAAAGTGTCTGTTAGTCACTGTCTATTTCTGTCTCTCGCTTGCCTTGTAAATGGAAGATTGTTCATTCAATACCTAGCTAAATTTTTTCTTAAAACAAAAAAAAAAATTCTTTTACTGAACTTTCTAATTCTCCCGTCCTTTTTTTAAAGAAAAAGTCACCTAAGCTAAAAGAATCGCATCCCCACCTCCCAAACAGGCCACAGCCTGTACATTTTTGGGATTATCTGACAGCTGTCAATGAAACTACTCTTGATTGTTACTATTAGTTTCCAACAATTGCTTCTTGTCCTGCCTTCAGGTGCATAATAGGTTGAGCCTCTCCTCTTCTCCAACCAGAAGTGGTATTCAACAGGTTCTGACCAGTTCTGGAGAACCGGTAGCAGAAATTTTGAGTAGTTCAGACAACCGGTGGTAACCGTCCCCTGAAGTGGGGTGGGAATAGAGATTTTACAATATCTTCCCCTGTCATTCCCACAAAGCCACACCCACAAAGCCATGCCATGCCCACAAAGTCATGCCCACAGAACTGATAGTAAAAAAAATTGAATCCCACCTCTGTCACCAATCCCCGTTTGTGACAACCATTTTGATATTGGAGCACTGCTATCATGTCACCCCTAGTCCTTTTCATTAAACTAGACATACCCAATTCCTGCAACTGTTCTTCATGTGTTTTACCCTCCAGTTCCCTAATCATCTTTGTTGCTCTTCTCCACATTCTTTCACATATTAGACATTTCAGAAATATAGTCTGAATGGATCTGATTTAATCAACAGTCTAAACCATAATGTGACCTTTCAGTTTAGTACATTGGATAAACCAGCCATTATGATTTACAAAGCATGGTTTATAATTTAGCATCTTCTACAAATAAATAGCCAATGATGAATCAATAAAATGAATGGTGGCTTAGCACAATAAATGAATCAGGTCAAAAAATCATTACATTTTGTGATGTTTTGAATATTTCTTTTTCAGTAGATTGCATAATTCATGCATGGTTCTATGAAAAGTTAAATTCTTCATAAGCATTTCATAATATATTTTATTTTAATCAACTTTTTAAAAAATTAATTAATTTTTCTTTTCAAAATTTTATTTCTACATTCAATTCAAAATGTTGCAGTTTAGAACAATGCAGTAGAAAGTTCTATTAAGCATAAAGAGAGCAAACAAAGCAGCAATGATATATTCAAGGACAATGACATTGTCTTTCTAAATTACAAGCAATTTAAGATTTATTGTAAGAAGAACAGTTCAGTCATAGTTTCTGTGGTAACCAAATATTAATGCTATTTGCTGTAAAGTTGTAATTTGAATTTGCATTCAAATATCTTTTAGTTGTAGCATCAGGATACATTAATACCCCTCATCAAAATGTCTGTCATGACTTAAAAAGAATAAAAGTAATATGATAGTAAGAATAATGAAATTGGGGGAAATTAGGGGAACTTCATATAAAGTCATCTATCCTTCCACCCAGTCATGACTGTTATGATATTCCTCCAATCATGTTATGATTGTTATGGTGTCAGTAGAAACTGAAAAAAACATCTTGTGTTCACCCTCCATATTAAGATGATGGAAAGGGGATTGTTTGCATTCTTGCAAATCATTGGAAGGTAATCTAAGACAACTGTGATATGAGGAATGGAATAGACAAAAATTGAGTATATTTCACAACTGGGTTTTTGTCCCTTAAATAGGATTCCATAACAGCAATAAATTCAGGATCCAAAACATCTTTATCACCAATATCAGAACTTTTGAAAAGAAAGTCTTTGAACAGCACCCTCAGTTCACAGTATAATGCAATCTTAAATTATACCTACTTTGATTTGATAGTTAAAGACCTCAAGATTTGTAAAACTTGTTATTATTTAATAAAATAAATACAACACACAATGAAACATGGGAAGGAAATTATGTACTGTGGCTCAGGTTGTCCATTAGCAGGATACTCTAAAAACTGAACAAAATAGACTCCAATTTAGGATGGTGGGGAAAATATTAAAGATGCTACCACATGAGGCTGAAGAGTAAAACATTCCAGAAAAAAATCAGCAATGCTCAGGATATGGTCAAGTGTTTTATTCTAATCCATCCTCCCCATTAATTTTGGGAATATAGGCAGCTTGCATAGTCATAAACACATGACTATGAAATGTTTTTGTTGTTCATATTGATTCTAAAAAAAGACAAGCTTCGATACCACAAAAACAATTTGCACTTTGAATTTTTCCATAATTTGGAAAAAAAACCTAACATGGCATTGAAAACTAACAGTATTTTTTGAACCCTAAAAGGTCACAGATGATTGGTAATTCCATCATTCAACATTTTGCACTTGAAAATCGCACTGTTCCTTAGCATGGTGTAGCAGTTTAGAGGAGGAGGAGGAGGAGAGGGAGGGAGGGGGAGGGAGGGAGGACTGGAAGAAAGAACAGAGGAATGAAAGCCAACAAGTGGAAAGCGCTGGGGAAATCAAAAGATTCAGACAGTTCAAATGAGTATAAAGATTTATTGCAAGCTAAAACTCTCTGCAAGAATCTGACCAACTAGCGGTTGAGGGAAATGAGCAGGAGATAAGAGAGGCAGTCAAGGTGGCCTGGACTTAGATCTCTTGCAGGTTCACAGGGACTCATGACTCATGTGTTTGACCCCTCCATTGGGTTCAGCTTGGTCATCTCCTGCAGCAGGTTTTATTTTTAAAAAATCTGGATTTAGTAGCTTTTATTTAAAAGAACAACAAAACAAACACATCACAAAAATGATGTAAATATAGCCAGTTTCTTCCTTCATTGACATGTTGAGTTCTTACAGTTTGAAAAGTATGTTGCACTGTTTCCAAGTAATGAATGTTAAATCCTTTTATATTGAAAGAAGATACAAAAATTATTTTTCCCTGGCATCAAGCCTTTTATTGTAGCTGTTGCAAATATATATTTGAGGTACAATTCAGTTAATTTAAAGGTTGAAGGGAAGGGGAAAAATTAAGTCTCTAGTTAACTGTAGCAGCGGTAATAGATTTGAGGCAACACACATGAAAGCTATTTTTAGCTTTTAACTATTTGATGTAATCACAGCATAACCTTCATTGACTTTAATTTTCAAATGAGATTCTCATTATAGTAAAACTTGAAGGAGCCAAATCGTTAAAATAAATGAATATTTCATTAATGTGTGACATGATATTTGCTAAACATTCACTGAATAAAAATCAGTAGCAATAAAGGTTCATGCTGGCCATGCATTAATATAGTTCATTAGTTTATTTAGAGCCAACAAGAAAGAGCAAATTGATTCCAACAGAAAGGAGATCCAGGATTTCATTTCTTCTACACTTAAAATGCCTTTAGAAGAAACAGTTGTGTTTGAATCTAGGAAGGAATTGAAGGCTTCTGCATGTACCTCTTAGCTACCTATCGCTAGTTAGGCCAGCACCCATAACAGCCGTAGTGGTACAGTGGTTAGGCCAGCACCCATAACAGCCGTAGTGGTACAGTGGTTAGAATGCAGTACTATGGACTAATTCTCAACAGTTCAAATCTCACCAGGCTCAAGGCTGACTTAGCCTTCTATCCTCCCAAGGTTGGTAAAATGAAGACCCAGGTTGTCGGAGGCAATATGCTGACTCTGTAAATTGCTTAGAGAGGGTTGTAAAGCACTGTAAAGCATTATATAGGTCTAAGTACTATTTTACTATTGCTATTTTTGAAGGGCTGCAAGAAAAAATGTTGCCCTCTATTCGCTTCCTATATACTATTAATGCAACCTCCAGCTACATTTTCCAGCCCCTTTGTTCAAGTAATAGTTTCCTTCTTCTGCTACAAAGAGTTCCAAATTGAAAGTTTTATATAAATTTCCAGAAACCTAAAAAAAAAAAAAAGTAAAGCTTCTTTTACATCAGGCTCAGCTTCTGGTGAGACACAGGGAAGCGCTATGCCATTGTTCTCTTTGGGGATATTTTCTCAACTTTTTAGTATGACTTACAGTCCCTGATATTGCTTAACTGGCTTAGCCTCTGAACCCAGTCAAGGATGGCTGGATGCTGCTATTTGCTGAAATTGTATATATCTTCTGTTGATAATATATGCATATCTAATTCTAATGGTACATTAATTTTACCAGTACATGTGGATAATAATAATTAAAATTACTTAATGACAATCAGTTAGGACAGATGTAATTCCTTCAAGAATAAAAAGATGATCTAAAGCTCATGATTACATAATTATAGGAGGTTTTCTCTCTGTGGCCTAGGAGTTTTTAATAGGAGTTATTCTTATTATCCATAATGGTAAATAACTTCCCTGAAATCTTGTTTAACGAAATTGTGGTCATTATTAGTAATAGTCAAAGCAAGTTGGGTTATTTGCTCTCTCAACTCAACCTATCTCACTGAGTTAATGCTGCATAGATAAAATTAGCATGTAAGTAACCTTGAACTCCTGCAGGAAAGAAAGGATGTAAATGTGATAAAAATATTGCTGCTGAGGTTGATGCTGACGGATGGCAATACATGAATAGTTAAGTTCCAATTTAAATTTAGCAACCAGAGGATGCCTGATTCAAGTTTAATTCTTGATTCAATGGCAGCACAATTTGGTTCAAATCAATTTCAGACTCCAGATTTATACATAGATATATAGACAATGATATAGATATTGATGATAGAGAGATAGAAATAGAGGTAGAGGTAGATATAGAGAATGATGAGAGAGACATGGATAGAGAATGACGAGAGAGATATGAATAGAGACAGATAGAGATAGAGAGACAGATGATAATATAGATTCAGATATAGGTACAGATACGTATATATATATGGATGAATATAAAGTTTCAACTATGGGCTATAAGGAGAAATTAAATGGTATTTCCCCCTATTCCCCCTTTTCTTTTCCAGAATGGGATGAAAACAACAGAGATAATAAATTCAATAGACTTTACCCTAGCAAAGTCTCCACTAGAAACATTTAAAGATTTTACTGAGGTAAACCTTTGAAACATTCCCACCTCAACTTTTGTAAAGGAAAAACACAGAATAAAGAAAGAACACCAGAAAAGTTTTCAAACTGTACATCAAATAATTTACACAAAAGTTTTACAGAACCAGTACAGAAAACATGCTACTCCAATTTTAAAATAACTTTCAAAAATAAAAAAAAAATTAAGGATAAACTTTTGCTAAAGTTCAAGCAGCCCTTCACTCTCTACCATTGCTTTTCTGGTCTGACGGCCTTGTTTATAAGTCTCCTTGGCAAGGCTCACTGAAACTTCCTTTCTGGAAATTATGAATTTCATAATTACTGCATGCTGCTACAATAATTTAAAATATGGGAAGTATTATGAGATCAGCATTAGGTATAATTCATTGTAAACTTGGTTTGTTTGGAGTTTAAAGGCACCAGGTTAGAATCTAGGAGACTGTAAATTCTGATCCTGACTTAGGCACCCATTCACTTGGGGGATCCTGGGGCCAGTAACTCACTTTCAGCCTTAGGAATGAGGTAATGGCAAATCAAATATGAAAATCCGAAAATGATGCTAAGAAAATTACAGGAACTAATCCAGATCACCAAGAATCAAGACTGACCTAAAGGCAAAATGTATATTTTACGATGATATAAAAAAAATTCTGCAACAAATAGCAATAGTCTGATAGCAAGCTCATTATTTCAGACCCTTTACCCAACAACAGAGTCATTCAGTACAAGATAAAACAGGGGCAAAGTGTTAAATGCTAAATATTCAAGGCTTTTGGTCATTGTATCTTCGGCTATTATTATCTCTCCCACCCACCCACCCACCCCCGTGTGTGTGTCTATCCTGGGATTACTGTCTGAAACTGCTGGGAGCCAGAGAATATAGACACAAAGTTTTAATGGCACTTGGAGGTATATTTAAAAGAAGAAGAAAAATGTCAGGGGTAGCTATATGAAGGTGGCCACTGAAATGGACATATTAGAAATGGCTTATTAGCATTCAAAATGGCAAGTTTAAATATGACACAATTACAAGGCAATTGCTGTATTGTTTCCAGTCATTACTATGCAATCTAAAACCATCTCTATCTATTGGACTGGACGAAATATGTGCCTACTTCTTTAAAAAGCTACCCACTGCCATAGCAGAACCTCTAAGCATAATCTTTGAAAAATCTTTCAGGCCAGCTCCTTGCCAAAACTATGGTCACAAGCCACGGTCATCCCCATCTTCAAAAAGGAGATCCCAGCCTAGTTGAAAATTATAGACCCATCTCCTTATGCTGCGTCACCTGTAAAGTCATGGAATCAATTATTAACCAATCCATCATACTCCACTTAGAGACCTACTCTAAACAACCTACTCTCTAATAAACAATTTGATTTCAGAAAAAAACTATCCTGTAATCTGCAACTCTTACACTGCAAAAACATATGGACTACACAACTCGATTAGGGCAAATCAATAGACACAATCTACATAAACTTCGGTAAAGCCTTTGATTCAGTGGTACACGACAAACTACTCCTAAAACTAAAATCTTACGTATCTCTAGACACCTGCATAACTAGTTAGAAGCATTCCTGTCAAACAGACAACAAATGGTCAAAATTGGGAGTCTCCTGTCAAATTCTGTACCTGTCAACAGTGGTGTCCCCCAAGGCAGTGTTCTAGGACCAACGCTTTTCATACTCCACATAAATGACCTCTGTGATCATACTAAGAGCAACTGCGTTCTCTTCACTGATGATGTAAAGCTATTCAACACCACAGATAATACTGCTACCCTTCAAAAAGACCTCGATTATATATCAGAATGGTCAAACAAATGGCAACTTCAAATCTCAACAAATAAATATTCTGTCTTACATATTGGCAAAAAAACAAATCAGAAAATAAAATACAAGCTGAATAATCAATACCTTGTTGATGATCCAAACTCTGTCAAGGACCTTGGAGTACTCATCTCTAATATTCTAAGTGCTAGAGCCCACTGTAACTGCATAGTCAAAAAGGCGTTAAGAGTTGTTAACCTAATCTTACATAGCTTTTTCTCTGGTAATATTACACTACTAACTAGAGCATACAAAACATTTGCTGGACCTATAGTTGAATACAGCTCATCAGTGTGGAACCCTCATTACGTATCTGATATTAACACAGTTGAGAAAGTCCAGAAATATTTCACAGGAAGAGTTCTCCAGTCCTCTACTTGTTGTAGAATACCTTATGCCACCAGACTTGAAATTCTAGCTCTAGAAAACCTGTGCCTCCTTCAGTCCGATCTAAGTATAGTACATAAAATCACTGCAGTGTCCTACCTGCAAATGAATACTTCAGCTTCAACCATAAAAATACAAGAGCACCTAATAGATACAAACTCAAGGTAAACCGCACCAAACTTGATTGCAGGAAATATGACTTCAGCAACAGAGTGGTCAATATCTGGAATACTCTACCTGACTCTACCTTCCCCAAACCCCAAAAACTTTAACCTTAGACTGTCTACTATTGACCTCACCCCTTTCCTAAGAGCACACCAATGTGCCTACTATCCCTGTCCTATTGTTTCTTTTCTTTTATTTTTATTTTTCTTATATGTATCCATGATTCATAACTATGTTTTTACTTATACCTATTATTTTGTAAGCAATTGACAAACCAAATAAATAAAAGCAAATAAAATAAAATAAACTTCATAGAAAAGACAGAAGACAGCATAGGAATGAAAAGAGAACAACCTGTATCAAATTTTCCCTCAGACATTACACAAATCTCATGAACTCTTTTATTGCCATGGCTTCTGAAGTGCTATTTGGGGACTTTCCCAATGAGTTTCTCCCATAATTAGTCATTAGAAATAATTACTGAATTATTGAGACAATGTATAGCCTGAACTTTCAAGATCATTAACAAATTATCTTTCAAAATGCATTGAACTGAACTGAAATCATACAAGAATTAAGAAACATGTTCTATAATGAGCATGAGGATGGCTGAAGCCATTCTTTAATAGCTTATTATAGTCTTTAAATCTATGAGCATAAAAGCAGCAAGCAGTTTTGTGGGAATGGTTTAGCCTTTTCGGAAATCAAAAATACTAGAAATATCTGTACAAGCATGTAGGACTCTTTCTTCCACACTAACCTCAACCAACCAACCAACTAACCAATCAGTCAATTTTTTTCAGTAGTTCCAAGTTTCTTTCTGCAGTTCCAAGAAGGTTCCACATCCATTTGCACTCTGATTCAGGTGGCCCTGAAGGTACAGATAAACCTCCAAATAGACTCAATAACTCTCAGAGAACTAACAACCAATCTTCAGAGTGCTAACAATCAGATGGTTGCAAGGAATATAAATCCTTCAATTCCCCACAATTCAATCAGAACTGAAGAAGCTTCTTGGATAAGAAGTCAACATCTTCAAGGAAAGAACAAACAAAGTTCAGTTGTCTTTTGAAAAGCACCTTTGGGACAATTTGTTCAGTAACTCATTTTTATTCCAGATCTTGTTTATCTAAAGTAAGATCATACAATCTTCAAATATTTTAATTTTTAGCCTGTTTTCTCTAAGTGACATGTCCTAGTCTACCTTATCATAATTATGTTTTCAGTATTGTTTGAATAATTGAAAATACACAGAAGATACATTACACTAACATCCTTTGAAATTTGTATAAGGTGATTCATGATTTATTTTAAAAAGAGGTAACTTCATTGTAATGCATACATCTTAGTCCAGCAGGGTGACTTTTAAAAAAATTAACACTGTACACCTTTACCTCCTAAATCATAAAATTGGAAAGCAAACCCTTAATCATAGTAATATGATTTTTTACAAAAATTCATCAAAGTTGAAAATCGTATGCATATTAAGTCTACACTAGACTCAACATAGCTATTTGTTTTATTTTATTTTTTTCAAGGTAAACAGACAGGAAAAGAAATTGGGGACTTAACTTTAAAATCCCAACTACATTCTCCGAAATTAAGCATGGCTTGCTTCTGTTCTTTTGTATAAAAAATAGGATCTTGTCTAAAGGCATACCCTTACTAATGACAACCATTGTTCTATAGCAGGGATGTCAAAGTCACAGCCTGTGGGTCGGATGCATCACACGCTGGCCATGCCCATCCCCAGTTTAGCAAAGAGGAAAAAAGTTGTGCTATGTCACGTGACAATGTGTCATCACAAGTTTGACACCCCTGTTCTATAGGCAGTGGTATGAGAGGAAGATGTTTTAAATAAAGATACTTTAAGCGCTAGACATCCAAGAGCAGAAATCTTGACGTTCCTGAAACCATGGATATCTCATTGTTGAGGAATAAATGGCATTGTTATATTTCTGTTTTGCCTTATCTGAACAACTTGATTTAGTGTTCCAAAAAGTTGCACGAGGACAAAGCTCTGAATGGAGTAAGTTCAGGTCCAGGAAGGCCCAGCCATCTCCTTAGGGCTGTAGCTGTGAGAAAAGAATACTGAAAGAGCTTTGTTTGTCTTTTAATCTAGTGGCTGATTTAGAGTTGCCTGCAACCACCTATCACCATCACTACGTCTCTATGCTGCAAAGGGGTGGGTGGGTTGGTGAGTGAGCATATATTGCAGATAGCCGCAGACAGGTTGGTGCAAACATCTTCCAAATCCTATATTTCATTACTCCACAAGGAACTATCAAGGCTCTGTGGAACCACAAATTCATTTTTCTTTCCATTTGAATATGAAAAAACAATGGGACAGGCAAGAGGAAGAAAAATATTTAATTGGAGAATAAGTCTGAGAGGATGGCTAGAAATTTTACTGGTTAGGATAGTGCGTAAATATGAATATACTCAGGAAAAAGGAAGAAAAGCTTCTGGCTTTTGTTTTTAAGCAGAAGAGTGATATTGAAATGCTATTTTGGTAAAAACCATCACACACTCTATAAGCAATTGATTTAAGGAACTCAAAGAATAGAAATAATATTAATCCCTTCATTAGTGATGCAAAGACAATAAACTTCCTAAAGATATTTTTAAATTTTTCCAGAGTTTCAAAGATTCATGATTATATTGCAGCATCTATGCTGTAAAAATGAATAACAAATAACGGTAATGGTAAATATTCCATGAAAAATGCTCATTATTTGCTTTGCCTGGGACAGATCAAAAGCACAAAACTTAGCAGGGGAAAGAGTGCTTTTACTCAAGTGGAATAATTCAATTTTAAAAGGTAATGTGGAAACTACTTACCAGTATAGGTGCCTCACAAGGCATATACTTGATTTCACAGGCACTTTAACTGCAAAAATATATATCAGCAATACTTAGAGTCAAATGAATCATAATAAGAGTTTTTTTTTCCTGGTATAAGAAAAGGAAAAAAATATGTCCAAATCCATCAGTATTACTGATTGAGAAATCTAGGTGTTTTGTACAACTAGAAAAGCCATCACATGTCTAATTGATCCAGTGTTGGTGGGTGTGCTGTTCTGTACTTGTATCTTGATATTTATGTTATACTTATCAAGGAATCCGCTGATACCGTTTCTTATTCCTTTAACAATATTCTGAATGGAGCTGACCTTGAAACCAATGCAATACTATTGATGCATTATGGGTATTATCAATGCTACCAGCTTTATCAGCAGATATCCCCAAGACACCAAAATCTGATTTAGAACCAAAAGATTGAGACAGCTGACAGGTAATTTATACATACCCGCCCTGGATCCTTGCAGAGCCTATAATTTGTTAATAATATAAACAGTTGCTGATTTATCATGTACGTTAACTGATTCTGTGAAGCAGTATTGCTGCATTTGTTGCATAATTCAATAAACCAAGAGAATGACAACACTAATAGAGCTCAGTCACAGAGCCCTGAATTTGTGAAAATGTCACCAATTTGAGGCAGGTAGTGTCAAGAAACAAGGCACATCAAGGATGCATTTTATTGTAGGGTTTCTCCTGAGTTTTTTACACTAACCAAAATTAGGGTGGGGTTATTCTGACTTTATTTCTTATGCTTTCCTCTTTCTCAGACCTGTAATCTTTTCTGAAATTCTTCCTTTAATGGCCCACTCCCTCCCTCCTCCCACTTTTCTTTCTCTTCAGGTGAGCTCTATATTCCTTCAGAGTGGGAGAGAGTCTTGCAACCAAAGCAGCCAGCACATTATTATATGCACTACTTTTCTATTCATTTCTATATTTGGGTTCTTTCAGCAATGGAATTTGTACACGGGTCTTTCACAGACAGTAGACAAATCTGAGAAGGATCTGCCTTCTTTTTGTTTCCCTGCCTCTATTTTTTTTCTCTTTTTTCTGTACATTAACAGCAGCACCGCTGTCAAGCTCATTAATCAGTATTTTACCCTAAGGATCCAGTCACAAAATGAGACATTTAGAAAAAAATGACCATGAAGACTATCTTTATAATGATCTAGAAAAGAAAAAATCTAGTCACCTTCTGTGATGCCTTAATCTGAGAAAGAAACTTTCATATGTGTGAAAGAAACTTTATGTGTGTGTATAGATACACACACAAATACACACACACACACACACACACACACTTATAATATGGAAACCTTCATACACATATCTTTATACTGAGGCAGACCATAGATTCATCTAGTCTTATGTTGTCTATTCTGAAGAACAATATTATCTCCAAGAAAATGGGAAGAGTATTTTATCATTCCTTAATTCTAAAGTCATTTAAAAGTAGAATTACAAATAGTGATAAAAAATCACAATCTATGTCCTATCTTTCTACTACTACTCCAGAGTTTAGGATATGAACTCAGAATTTCTCCACAATTGTTTCAGACATTTTTATTTAATTCCTTTCACATGGACTTTATTGTTTATCTATGCAACTGTTCTACCTCAGAGTAAATACTATTCCATTTAAAATATATTGAATAATATTCCAGAGTAAGATTTTTTTTAAATGAGGGAAGTGTTAGCAGTTGATTGGGTTTACTGGATTCATTTCAAAAATATTTGGCAGTTTTCTAGAACACTGGTATGAATATAAAATCCCCAATCATACTATTGTATTAGCATGAACAAATACAGTAAACAGTTATGACAGTCAGAAAGAATGGGGTTATTTTGGCATTGTGCTTAACCATTACAAAGTCAAATAGAAGTCCAACAATGAAAACATTTGGCAAATGGCCATGGCTCAGTGGCAGAGCAAATGCTTTGCATGCAGAAAATTCCACTTTCAAAGATCAGCATCTGAAGATTATAAAAACCTTCAGATGGAAGTCTTAGAAAACTTCAATAGGTCATTGTATATACTGTATTAGTGAGGAAGAAGACAGCTTAAATGTCTCTATTGTCCAAGGGTTGTAAACAAATTAAAACAGAAATAATTAATTGGGAAGCTTTGCTTAATCAGGGCATCCCCGGAAACAAATCTATGAAGTGATGAAGCAGAGTGTACTTCTAACAGTGAGTGACCACATTGCTTTACAGACTAACAGAAATGCCTGATAGCAGAATAAGTCTTTTATCAAGTTGTGTCAACTGACCAAGGTGCAACAACACAGCTTTATATAACAAAGAACCTGATTCACATAGGCCTATGTGAGTAGATAGTTCCATAGTATTCCAATCCAATGGCCCTTCCCGTCAAATCATAGCAAACAGTTACCGCATTAGCCATGTGAAAAGGAATGCCACATGCATACAGCAGTGGCTCTCAATCTCTTCAGCTCATCAGCCCCTTCATGAATTTTCAGATTGTTCCTCAATTCCCAAATATTTCTTTTATGAAAATAATTTAACATATACTACTTTAACAAATAGTGCTACCAACAACAGCACTAATAATAATAGATTCAACTCAAGACTGCTTTCACTGGTGGCTGATCATCATGAGTCAAGTGGTGCAGTGGTTAGAGTGCAGTCATGCAGGCTACTGCTGCTACTGCAGTAACTTCTGCTGCCTGCAGTTCGGCAGTTCGATTCTCAATGGCTCAAGATTGACTCAACCTTCCATCCTTCTGAGGTGGGAAAAATGAGGACCCAGATTGTTGGAGGCAATATGCTGACTCTGTAAATCACTTAGAGAGGGCTGGAAAGCACTCTGTAAGTCTTTATTGCTATTCAGCACTATCTTGCTTCTAGCCATCTCACTGTCAGAACTAGGTACTTCTTTCTGAAAGCTTTTGAAAATGTTGCTCTTGGATTGCTTCTCCTCACCTGAAATTGCTACTGATAGACATTTCCCCTTCAAAATAGAACTGGGAAGGTGCCACATGTGGCGTAAAAGTCATGCTTTGAAATCTATTCAATGTTCAAATGTTCAAAGCATGACATTTGCTGTAGCTTATATAGTCAATGAACTCCTTCCTATGACCTTGAAAAATGCTTCAGGGGAGTTCATTAGCATGTCTGTTTCAAAAGGTTACTCCTACACATTGTTTCCACAAGTCTAATAGAATTGACTATTACCGCTTTCACAGGTTTTTCAGAATGCAGACTCCTTCCAGTTGAGTCATTATTGATTTTATTATGAAACTAAGCATAAGCAACACCAGGGAGAGAAATTTTAAATGAAAAAGTATGTGAATTTTGAAATTTAATGTTCTCTTCTGGTCAATGTAACAGGTCATGTTTCTTCTATTGCTGATACTATTTGATATGAGTGATCTGGAGAAAGAAGGCCAGAGAAAAACATAATTTGTGATGAGTTTTCAGTATATTTAAATGTTAACAGAGGTTAGATTTATACCATCATTGAAATCCTTGCTTTTATTCCATTCTGAACTTTCAGTGGCTTATTCCATCTTGCAACTTCTGTTTTATTGGATATGGAAGTTTGATGTTTTTCAATGGTATAATTATTCTTTCAGAGCTTTCTAATCAGACACTAATGTCTTGTAATTATATGTATATACTTCACTGAGTCTTTCTTCTCTTTTTACGTGGCCTTTAAGTTAATTGCAGCTATATAGAGCATACAGTATTACATGAAGCAAATTCATTAAAAAGGAGAAAAAGAATACTTACCTCAGAGAATTATTTATACAAATACGTAGGATTTATTGTGAACATCTGATTTTTATCTTTCCTTTCTTAAAGGTTTTATAAACCAAAAGAAGGCTTATAATCAAATATTTTGGGAAAATCCAGCAATTCATGAATTTTTAAATTTTTAGACATGGGATTGGGATAGTAACTATATATTTTCTAGGCTGGTGGTGATGATGATTGGAACAACTGTGCTGCCAGCTACCTCAAACAATTTTTTTATATTGATAGTCTCTTCACATAAATAAAAGCAACAAATAAGAAAATTGTTTTTATAAACCTTTAGTGAAGAAACAAAGAAGATGAAACATGCAGTTTTGCCAAACCATGAGAACAGAAACATCTCCATACTGTTAATACCAGTAACTAAATTTGAGAGATATACTTTTCTGATGTTAGAGGTAATAATAAGTCTTCATTTCTTCAGTTGTTCATAAAAATGTCAAATTCAGTATTAAACTGTTTCTGAATAAAAACTGCCCATCAGTGTAGCTTGTGATAATAATTTTCCTGCTTTTACTTTATATTATTCTAATATCAAAAGAATAGTCCTAGCTTTGTATTTTTTTTTTAAATCATCACATTTTTCCCAGTTATATTTTTATATCTCTGTTCAGTTTTCTTCTTCTCTCAAGAGCTCTTGATCATTTTGAATGCTTTTTCTGTAACTTCACTATTTCTTCTGCATGCCTGTCTCTGATTTTTATGTCTTAGAAAATATCAAACTAAGCCATTCAGGTTGTACTTTACTGCCCAAGGAAGATGATGACTCACCGCTTATCCATGTTTGTTAAACATTTGGTCATTTCATTTTGTGTGCACTACATACGCTTATTTTTGAGATCATCTTTCTAGCAAAGAATTCTCATGTTTTTCTAAAATAAGAGAAATGCAGCCAATTTCATAAATGGGTAGTCAGAGGACAAGAAGAGCAGTTATTCCTTCATTGCCTCAGCATACCAGCGTGAAATGTTATGGCAATATGCAATTCAGTGAACTGAAAATTTCTATATTCAAACTGTCTGAATTACAAGTTTCATAATCAAAACCTATAGTGTTTTCTAAAAAATATTTTTTCCTCTTCTTTCAACTCACATGTTTCTGACCACAAGAGAGCTAGGGAGGAGGGAGGGGAGGGAGGGGAGGGAGAGGGAGAGGGAGAGGGAGGGAGGGAGGGAGGGAGAGAGAGAGAGAGAGAGAGAGAGAGAGAATACAAATTGCACATATGATTAGTAAATGCTAATAAACATGTTTCTGACTGTTATGCACTAATAAAACACTTAAAGTTTATCAAAAGCTTTAGAAAATAGCAGGGTTCTAACCTTCTGATTGGCTGATAATAGCAATATCGGATTGGTCCATTCAGGAGAATCTGATTGGCTGTTAACGAGCCACTCTCATTGGTTAAGAGGGCTAACACTCCACGTTTTTTTATTGGTTACTAGATCAGCAGCTTGCCTATAAAAGGGCTGCTGTTGCTCTAGGGTTTTGCTCTGTTCAGAATGTTAAATAAAGAGTTCAAGTTCACTGTTCACCGTCTCGTCTCTGTTCCTTGCGACCATGCGCAGAACTTAACACTGGCGACGAGGGTGGGATACGGAGACGTCAGAGCTGACTGAACACTACAGAGCACTAAACAGAGCATATGGCTGAAAGTGCATCAACGGCAGAAACCATGACCGGCGGCACCATGCCACCCGCTCCATTCGACCCGGCACAAGAAGACTGGGACTCATACATGGACCGATTTCAGATGTTTTTGGAGACCAACAACTTGAAGGATGCCACTACTGGGAAAAAGCAAGCGGTATTCCTGACTCACTGCGGACCCGCCATTTTTAAGATGGCTAAGGCATTAGCGAAACCGGCTGAGGTGAAATCCATGGACTGGGATGTCCTCAAGCCCCTCCTACGGGCCCACTATGCACCTACCATACCAACGCTTGTCCGAAGACATGAATTTTACCAGAGAGACCAGCGGAAAGGAGAAAGCGTTTCAGATTTCATCGCGGATCTCTGGAACCTGGGAGGCCTCTGCGGGATCGCCGACCTCGAAGAAGCTCTAAGAGACCGAATAGTTCTGGGTTTAGATACACCATATGTGCAAAGTAAGCTGATGGCGAAAGGCAACATCAGCCTTGCAGATACCTACTGCAGCAGAAGCAACCAGGAAGTCGGCTGCACGAATGCGCCGCACCAACGCCCCCGCTCTGCCAACTCACCGGCGAAACCTCACCTCGCCTGGAGGGACATGCAATGGCAACCCACCACGAGGACCTCAAAACTTCATCAGAAAGTGATGAGGAAGAAGTCAACCAGCTCCGGTCTGAACGAGACCAACGCCACCAGTATAACCAGAGACTGCAGTATCAATGCGCAGGTTGTGGGGCAAACCACCCATGATCAGACTGCAAATTCCTTGACGCGCTCTGCCATATTTGTGGGAAGAGAGGCCACATTGGAAAGGTCTGTAGAAGCAAGCTAGGATCCAGCCCACTTCAAAGGGGGACCAACTACCGCCAACCCATAGGAAGTCGTCCTGTGAATCGGGAACATTTAAACCACCAATAGAACAACCACTCCTACAGAAATAAACCACTAGCCCATTCAACAAAATGAGAAGAGGCACACCAAACCATCACAATTGGTCACGCATCATCATTAGATGTAAAGAAGATTCGAGTGAAGGTCGCCATCGAAAACCAGCCCTGCATGATGGAAGTCGATTCAGGATCATTCCTCTCAATGGTTTCCTGAAAGACCCTTAAACAATTAATCCCTGCCATCCGGCGGCAAGACCTCAGAATCCAAAGAATCATTCTCAAGGACTATCAAGGAAACCAAATTCCGGTCGTTGGATCCAGCCTAGTCCAGGTCTTATTCAAAAATCGTACTGCATCTTTACCATTGACTGTCACCGACCGTGATCAGCCTAGTTTGTTTGGCCTTCAATGGTTTGCTCCACTTGGGATTGAGGTAGCCGGCATTCACCAAACCAGCAGCGACCACTGGGAGGAGGCCCTCATCCAGGAATTCCAGGATGTCTTTGCAGACAAACTAGGCGAGTACAGAGGGACCTCGATATCATTTAACCTTAACCTTGAAGTAGCCCCCATCCGCCTTAAGCCTTGTCGAGTCCCCTTTGCCCTTAAACCAAAGATTGACAAGCAGCTTAATAAATTAATAGCCCAGGGTGTTTTAGAACCAACCAACCATGCTCCTTGGGAAACCCCAATCGTAACACCCATCAAACCGGATGGATCGTTAAGGATTTGTGAGGACTACCGTGCCACCCTGAATCATGCCCTTCAACAGAACGCTTACCCGGTGCCAGTGGTACAACACCTCCTCCATTCCCTGGGGGGGCGGAAAAGTCTTCGCTAAATTGGATTTAGCACAGGCGTATCAACAACTGCCTGTAGATAAAAAAACAGCAGAGGCACAAATGATCGTTACGCACCGAGGCGCTTTTAAGTGCAACCGACTCTAATTCGGAGTTAGCGTGGCCCCAGGGATCTTTCAGAGCTTGATGGAGAGACTATTACAGGGAATAAAAGGGGTCGTACCATACTTTGATGACATTTTAATTGCTGCCCCGAATAGAGAAATACCAAATGAGCGTCTTATACTGGTTCTCCAGAAATTAAAAGACTCTGGCCTTAAAGTTAAAAAAAATAAATGTCAACTGTGTACAGATAAAGTAGAATTCCTGGGGTACCTAATCAATAAACAAGGCATTCACCCCACCAGTAGCAAGTTAAGAGCAATCAAGAATGCCCCAAGACCCAGAAATAAGACTGACCTCCAAGCTTTCCTGGGGCTTATTAATTTTTACAACATCTTCCTGCCCCACAAAGCAACCGTAGCTGAGCCCCTACATCAGCTTCTCGACAAAAAAGCAACCTGGGTTTGGGGGCACCGAGAGGAGCACGCGTTCCGACAAGTGAACAACCTATTAACTTCAGATGCTGTTTTAATGCAGTATAACGAGACTTTGCCTTTAACAATCACATGTGACACGTCACCATTTGGAGTAGGAGCCATTTTGAGCCATGTGTTACCAAATGGTAGTGAAGCCCCTATTGCCTATTTTTCAAGAACTTTATCAAAGGCTGAATGCAACTATTGTCAAATCGATAAAGAGGCTCTTGCTGTTCTATCTGCTGTTAAACGGTTTCATGAATATGTTTATGGATGAGTTTTTACTATTGTTACCGACCACAAACCTTTGCTGGGGATTATAGAGGGAGACAAGCCAACCCCCTATATATTATCACCCAGAATGACTCACTGGTCGGAGTTTTTGGCTGCGTACAATTATAAGCTGCAACACTGCCTGGGGAAGGCCATTCCCCGCGCTGACGTATTGAGCCGTGCACCACTTCTGGAAACTGTCAATGACCCAGCTCCAACCCTTACAACGCTCCAGATTGAAATGCTACATTCACCGCCGCTAACAGCTAGAGATATCGCGATCGAAACAAAATGCGATCCTATCTTAAAGTGAGTTCTTAGCTGGGTCGAATGAGGATGGCCAGTAGATCAAACCCCTGCCGACTTCATCCCCTTCAAGTATCAGCAAACGGAACTTTTTTCCGCAAAAGGGCTGCATCCTGTGGGGGGATAGAGTCGTCATCCCAGAGCGGTTAAAATGAGCGGTATTAAAGACACTGCATGAAGGCCACCCCAGCATCATGCATATGAAAGCGCTCACACGAAGCTATGTGTGGTGGCCGGGCATCGACAAACAGATCGAAGCCTGGGTAAAGACTTGTTATAAGTGCCAGGAAGTTAGCAATGCCCCACCAAAAGCAACTCCAACAGAATGGGAAACACGTCGGGGACCATGGTCCCGCATTTATATTGACTTTGCGGGACCTACTAAGGGACATACGTTCCTATTAACAGTGGATGCCTACTCAAACTGGCTCAAGATCCTCGAAATGAAGAGTACCACAACCAAGTCCATCATCCGGGAGTTGAACAGATTATTCGCGACACATGGACTGCCAGATGTTCTGGTATCCGACAATGGACCCCAGTTTACCACGCTTCCTTTTGAACAATACTTAGCGGACCGCGGTATTTGCCATGCGCTAACTTCGCCAGTGCACCCTGCGGCTAACGGAAGAGCCGAGCGCATGGTACAGTTTGTTAAAAAAAAACCTCTACAAAATGGACTATGGGAACATTGAAGATAAGATAAATAGAATACTCCTTCTCCAACACATCACTCCACACAGCGTCACCAACAAGACTCCAGCGGAATTATTGATGGGACGCAAACTCCGTTCCCACCTCAACCTGGCTTCACCCGTCTTACAAGCCAGAGAAACCCTGTGGATCTAGCAGAAAATGTCGTGAGTTCAAGATAGGCAACTTAGTTTTCACCAGAAACCTTTCTGGCAAACCGTTGTGGATCGAGGCCACTGTTATTCAAGCCACTGGACCCAGGTCGTACCGGGTGAAAACCTGCGATGGGAAAATATGGAAATGCCATACAGATCAGCTTCGCTTGAGGCTACAACCTAGTTTCTGCGACTCCAGTAACTCCCAAACTGAGGGGG